>PVKH010038217.1:0-11356 GCA_004027955.1 Chaetophractus vellerosus | reverse complement strand
CACCCTGGAGAGCTCTGCCACATTCTCTAATGGGACAGCAAGAATCCCCTGAGTACAGGGGCAGTGACTAGTGAAGGAGGGTAGACCATTGACAGACCCTTGATATTGATGACTGTGCTTATAAAACTTTACTTTTACATGCTTGATAGCAAAGCCCCCAAATGTGTATATCTATCACAGGCATTATACCACACTGAAGGATGCGTGTGTGGGGGGTTGTGGGAGGGGTGGGGGGGAGGCATATGGGTACTCCTGGAATCTCTGTGTAACATTTGTGTAATCAATGTATCTTAAAAATATATAGAGATATATTAATAATTAAAAAAAGAAAAAAACATAAAAAAAAAAACCTTTACTTTTGAAATTGAAACTTAGGCTAGTATTATAAGGTGCCTAAGTGTTACCTCCTGAGAGCTTCGTTGTTGTTCAAATGTGTCCTCTCTCTAAGCTGGTCTCAGCAAATAAATGTGCTATCTTTCTTCCAGTGTGGACATGATTTCTGGGGATGAGAATCCCTGGCACTGAGGGATTGCTACCAAGCACCAACTAGCAATGAAACTGGTAAAAGAAATTGACCAAAAGGGGGAAAGGATAAAGACAAAAGAGTTTATATTGCTAAGAGTCTTCAAAGTGAGCCAGGTGCTCATTTCAGAGGTTATGCTTATGCACATCTCAGCAGGATTGCATTGACTGGCACAGTAAATATTCCCCAAATAGTGGAATCATCCAGACACTATAAGCAGGGCAGAGAGCTCAGGAGTTTGCTGCCCTGTCAATAGGCTCTATCTGGAATTTATGCTCTCCAGTGTGACAGAGTTGGACTCAGTTGAGGTTTCCCAACACATGGCTCTTCCATCCCTTCTATTTGAACCTATACTTAATTCTAGAGTTGATAGATGTATGTCCAAGAGACTTAAGTCTTTGGACTGTCCATGTGCCAGCTGGGCCCTGAATCTCAACAGAGTTGCAGTACCTACTCATCAGTTCATTGGACTCACCCAGGACAACTAACAAGGAGATGATGAACAACAACCATCCCAAGGAACAGAGAGAGTCTGCAACTGCAAGCAAGATGGTCCCATCCATCTGCCCCATGGGAGCTAAGATCCCTCTCAACTAGAGGTTGAGTGGGCATCACCACCCCAGTATCCTCAGGATTGGGAATGAATGATGGACTAGAATATAACTACTGGTATTCTACTAAAGACATATTGTCATTCTAGCAATGGAAGAACTTTTATCAGAACCTACCATCTTCCTAGCAATGGAAGAACTTTTATCAGAACCTTGTTCACCTGTGGACAAGCAGTCATAGGGCATCTCTCCTTAAGGTCTTCCTCTCCAGTCTTGGCTGCTCTGCTTTCTTCCCAAGTTCATCTGTGGGTTTTAAGGCACATGGCTCACCTCTTCAGCCATGAGCTGTTCTGTTGGCCCATCCTCTTGGGGTTATTATGTTTAAATTTTGGCTGCTGTTGATCCTCATGTCCTCTCTCACATGGCAAGATCAAAAATGATTGCTTCCATTTCTTTGTCTCCATTTACATAAGGTCAAGCAAGTGGGCAGAATCCCAAACCAATTCACATTTCAATGATCTAGTCCAATCAAAAGGGCCCAACACACACAGGAAGTGATTAGGTAAAAACCTAAACTTTTACTTTTTGGGAGGCATAAAAGAACTTCAAACTGTCATAAGATATATGCCAATAAATTATATAACCTGGATGGAAAAGAAAAATTCTTAGAAGCACATAAACTACTGACATTGGCTGAAGAAGGAATAGAAGATCTAACCAACCAATGATTAATGAAGAGACTGTATCTATAATCAAAATGCTCCCAATAAAGAATAGGTCAGGACCACATGGCTTCATAGGAAAATTTTAGCAAACATTTAAAGAATACTTAACTTTAATTCTGCTCAAACTCTTTAAAAAAACTGATGAGGAGGGGAAACTACCTAACTCATTCTATGAAGCCTTACCTTCATAGTTAACCCAGATAAAGATACCACAAGAAAGGAAAACTACAGACTAAAATCTCATTAATTTAGAAGTAAAAATTCTCAACTAAATACTAGCAAACTGAATCCAGCAGAATCTTAAAAGAATTATACATGATGATGAAATGGTAATCATCCCTGATATGCAAATTTGGTTCAACATGAGAAAATCAATTAATGTAATCCACCACATTAACAGAATGAAAGAAAATACCTATGTGATCAGCTCAAGAAATGCAGAAATTGCATTTGACAGAATACAGCATCCTTTGAAGATTAAAAAAAAACACTCAGAAAACTAGGAATAGAAAGAAACTTCCTCCACACAAAAAGGGCATATATGAAAACCCCACAGTGAACATCCTATTTAATGGTGAAAGACTGAAAGCCGTGCACCTATGACCAAGAAACAGACAAGGATGAGCACTGAATCCTGTTATTCAACACTGTACTAAAGTTCTTGTCAGAGAAAGCAGGCAAGAAAAAGAAATAAAGTCATCCAAATCATAAAGAAAAAAGTAAAATATTCCCTATTTGCACTTGATACCATCCTATACACAGAAAACCCTGAAAAATCTACAACAAAAGTGCTAGAACTAATAAATGAATTCAGAACGTTGGCAGGGTACAAAATCAACAACCAAAAATCAGTACTGATTCTATATACAATGAACAATTGGAAGGAGTGAAGAAAAAAAATCCATTCACAGTTACAGATTTAAAAATCAAATATAAAAGCATAAATATAACCAAGTATATAAAGAAATTCTAAACAGAATACAAAAAAAACATTGTTAAAGGAAATTTTTAAAAATCTAAATAAGTGGAATGCTATTTCATGTTCATGGGTTGGATATCATACTGATGTCAATAATAGCCAAAGGAATTTGTAGATTCAATGTATTCCCAATTAAAACCCATGTTTCTTTGCATAAATGGAAAATAAAATCATAAAATTTATTAGGATGGATAATGGGCCCTGAGCAGTTCAAGCCATCTTAAAAAGAAGACAGGAGTTGGAGGATTCACACTTTCTAAACTTAAAAAACTTACAACAAATGTACAGTAATCAAAAGGCCATGGTAATGCCACAATGAAAGACCTATAGAACAATGGCATAGAACTGAGAACTCAGTAGTCAACTCTCACATTTGTGGCCAATTAATTATTGACAAGGTGGAAAAGACCTCTTAATTTGGAAAGAATTGTCTCTTCAACAACTGGTGATGAGAAAACTAGATCATCATGACTAAAAAATAAGTAGAGACTTCTAGAAAAATGGCACTGAAGTAGGTAGGCAGGGTGACACTCACAAAAAATGTGGATAGAAGGCAGGGACCTATCTAAAGGAGGTGCTTTGGATATACATAGAATGGGAAGGTCCTCTGAGTCATCTAGGAGGGTACTGGAAAGATAAAGAAGCACCTGTGGCTGGAAGTGGCACATATACCCCACTCTCAGTGCAAGTAGCATTGGAGTAACCCCTGGCTGAAAGGAGGCATTGCTAATGGGCTGAAAGGGGGCATTCCCTGGAAAAGGGGTCTCATTGAGGGTAGATAGCAGTTTCTTTGCAGTGAGTTTGGCAAGCTGAGCTCCCTTTTGTATCTCAGAAGGGGCCCCAACCCAACAGGAAGAGTGGAGGGGTATCTGCTCAGGCAGGCTCTCATGCCCAGCCACCTAGAGAAAGAGAGGAACTAGAACAGAGAAGGGGTGGGACAGGTGCCTAATCAGGAGGACTCTGAAGTCTAAAATGACTGGGGGGAAAGGGGCAGAGTGCTTTCTGAAGCCTAATCAACCTTAGGAGAAAATTTTGCTCAGTGGAGGAATTCCAGCCTTGCATATATGAGATCCTTGGTTCAACCCCTGGTTTCTTAGTAAAGTGGAGAAGTGATCCACTGGGTTATCAGGCATCCAGGTAATATCTCATGATAGGAAACATGAAGACATTCCTTTTATTTTGGTTTTCTTGGATGTTATTTTTTCAAAGGTTCCTTTTTTTCTTTTTTTTCCTTATTTTACTTGTTAAAACCCCATACATTATCTGCAGAGGGTAGGCTGCAGGGTGATTGATTGATGAACAACAGCAGCTGGAGAAGCTCCTTAGAGTCTTAAGAGGGAAGGTTGCTTTCCCTTGGTTGTTCTTTTTTTTTAGTTGCTGTTTTTTTTTTCTTGTGTTGTGTTTCCTCTTTGTTTCACCTTTATTTTTTCTTTAACTATTTTTTTCTACCTATGTTATTTTTTTCTTCATTTTCTTCTCTTCTGTTCTCTGTTGTTTTTCTTTCATTCCACCTATTTTTGTTTGGTTTTCAAGTATTTTTTTGTTTGGTTTTTATTTCTTTTATCCTCTACTTTCTTTCTTTTTTGTTTTCTTTTTTCTTTTCCTCTATTCTCTTCATTCTGGCCTTTAAAATCATTCTATATACTTTTTTCTATTTTGCTACTCATTACATTTTTTCTCTTCCCCCCTTTTTTAATTCTTATTCCTCAGTACCTATGATTTTTTACATGTGTTATTTATTTTCCTAGGCTTGCATGGTTTCTCTTCTCTTTTTAAAATATTATTCTTTTTCTCTACTTATCTCTATCCTTTTCTCTGATCCTAATTCTTTTTTATTCAAGGGAACATTGACAATAGCAAGGAAAAAGAATAAGAAAAATGAAGTGTCAAAGGGAAAACTTACAACACACACACACATAAACAATAAAACAAAGCCCTAGAGTAGAAAGAGAAGCAAACCAATTGAATAAATCCGTCAAGACAGATGTCTAGACACCAAAAAAAATTACAAGCCATAGTAAGAAATGAGAAGACATGGCCCAGCCAAATGAACAAAGTAAAAAGCAGAAGGAGATGCACAACCTGAAACAGGTAATCAGAGATATCCAAACAAATACCATGAGTCAATTTAATTAACTGAAGGAAGAGTTTAAGGATATTAAGAAGACACTGTGAAAACATACTAAAGAAATTGTAAACATACATAAAAATATAATGGATATGACGGTGAGGAATGGCAAAATGCAGGAACTTAAAAATGCACTGGAAGCACATAACAGCAGAATTAAACTGGAAGAGGAAGGAATTAGCAATGTGGAAGACAGTACATCTGAAATCAGACAGTAGAACAGATAGATTAAAAGAAAAAATTCAGCAGGGACTTTGGGATTTGAATGACAACATGAAATGCACAAACATGGGCATTGTAGGCATCCCAGAAGGAGAAGAGAAGTGAAAGGAGACAGAGTGTTGGAGGAAATGATGGTTGAAAATTTCCCAAATCTATTGAGGGACAGGGATGTACATGTCCAGGAAGTGCAGCACACACCAAACTGTATAAATACTAACAGGCCTACCTCCAGACATATACTTGTCAAAATGTCCAATGCTCAAGACAAAGAGAGAATACTGAAAGCAGCAAGAGAAAACAGATTGATCACATACAATGGAAGCTTAAAAAGATTAAGTGCTAATTTCTTATCAGAAAGCATGGAGGAAAGAAGGCAGTGGTATGATACAGTTTAGGTGTTAAAAGAAAAACTTATGACCAAGAATTCTCTATCCAGAAAAGCTGGCATTCAAAAATGAGGGAGAGTTCAAAATATTCACAGATAAACAGAAATTTGTAGTGTTTGTCAATAAGAAACCTGCACATCAAGAAATACTAAAGGGTGTTCTGAAGATTGAAAGGGAAAACCAGGAAAGAGAGAGTTGAGGGGAGAGTAAGAGAAACAAAAAAGATAAAAAGAGAAATTGCACCAACATATGGCATACAGAAACCCAAAGAAATCCAAAGATAATATGGCTAATGAAGGAATTCTTGAATTCAATAACTTTGAATGTTAATGGCTTAAAATCTCTAACCAAGAGCCAGAGATTGGCGCTATGGATGAGGAAATATGACTCATCAATAGGCTGTCTACAAGAAACTCACCTTAGACACAAGGATGAAAGGGGGCTGAAAGTGAATGGTTGGAAAAGAATTTTACATGGAAACAATAACCAAAATGGACAGAGGTAGCTATATTAATATCAAACAAAATAGATTTTAAATGCAAAACTATTTTAAGGGACAAAGATGGCCACTATATATTAATATAAAGGATAATATATGAAGAAGGAACAATCATAAACATTTATGCAACTAAACAGGGCTCCTAAAAATACATGAGGCAAATATTGGAAAAACTAAGTGCAGAAATAGATGTCTCTACAATTATAGTGGAGGACATTAATACATGATTATCATCAATAGACAGAACATCTCATCAAAGAATCATCCCAAATACATCATGATATACATTCTTCTCAAGTGCACAAAGATCATTCTCCAGGATGGATAACATGCTAGGCCCTAGAACAACTCTCAATGAATTCAGAAAGATTGAAATTATACAAAGTACTTTCTCTGGCCACAATGGAATGAAGCTGGAAATTGGCAAGGAGTATAGAAGCAGATTAGGCACAAAGATATGGAAATAAACAACACACTCTTAGAAAATCAGTGGGTCAAAGAGGAAAATGCAAAAGAAATCAGTAACTACCTTGAAATTAAAGAAAATGACAATAAAATGTATCAAAACCTATGGGATGCAATAAAACTTCTACTTAGAGGGAAATTCATAGCCATAAATGCCTATATTAAAAAAGAAGAAAGAGTTAAACTCAAAAAGCTAACTGCACATCTGGAGAAATTAGAAAAAGTACAGCAATCTAACCCCAAAGGAAGCATAAAAAAGGAAATAGTAATAACAAAGATTAGAGCAGAGCTAAATGGAATTGAAAATATGAAAAGCACTAGAAAAAATAATCAAAACCAAAAGGTAATTCTTTGAGAAGATTAATAAAATTGACAAACACTTAGCTAGACTGACAAAGATAAAAAGAGAAAAGGCCCAAACACATAAAATAAGAAATGAGGAAGGGATATTACCACAGATCCCACAGAAACAGAGTATCAAAAGAGGATACTTTGAAAATTTGTATGCCAAAAAGATGGATAATTTAGAGGGAATGGACGAATTCCTAGAAACCCATAAGCAGCCTACAGTGATGAAAAAATAAATTCATGAACTGAACAGACCAATCACAACTAGTGATGTTGAACTAGTCATCAAAAACCTCCCAAATAAGAAGAGCCCAGGACCAGATGGCTTCACAGGTGAATTCTACCTAACATTCCAGAAAGAATTAACACCAATCCTGCTTAAACTCTTCCAAAAAATAAAAGTAGAGGGAACATTGCCTAACTCATTCTGTGATGCCAACATCACCCTAATAACAAAGCCACAGATGCCACAAGAAAGGAAAACTATAGACCAATCTCTCTAATGAACTTAGATGCTAAAATCCTCAACAAAATATTTGCTAATTGTATTCAACAACATATCAAACAAATTATACACCATGACCAAGTGGGTTTCATTCCTGTTATGCTAGGATGATTCTACAAAAGAATATCAATCAATGTAAGACACCACATAAACATATCAAAAGAAAAAAAAAACAAATGATCATCTCAATAGATGTAGAACAAAGCATCTGACAAAATACAACACCCTTTCCTGATAAAAAAACACTTCAAAAGTTAGGAATAGAAGGAAACGTCCTCACCCTGATGAAGGGTATATATAAGAAACACACAGCTAACATCATAGTCAATGGTGAAATTCTAAAAGCTGTCCCTCTAATATCTAGAAAGAGACAAATATGCCCAATGTCACCTCGTTTATTTAACATTGTGTTAGAAGTACTTGCCCAAGGACCTGGGCAAGAGAAATGCATAAAATACATCCAAACCAAAAAGTAAGAAGTGAAAATTTCACTATTTGCAGATGACATGATTCTATACCATGAAGCCCTGAGAAAGCTACAGTAAAGCTTCCAGAGCTTATAAATGAGTGCAGTAAAGTGGCAGGGTATAAGATTAATGTGCAAAAATCAGTAGCATATCTGTACAACAGTAATTAGCAATCTGAGGAGGAAATCAAGGAAAATAATCCCATTTATAATAGCAACTAAAAGAATCATATGCCTAGGAATAAATTCTACTAAAGATGGAAATGACTTTTATGCAGAAAACTACACAAGACATTTAAAGAAATCAAAGAAGACTTAAATAAATGGAAGAATATTCTCTGTTTATGGATAGGAAGACTAAACATCATTAAGACATCTAGCCTACCCAAACTGATTTACAGATTTAATGCAATCTTAATAAAAATTACATATTTTACTGAATTGGAAAAGCTAACTCTGAAATTTATTTCAAAAGACAAAGGGTCCAGAATAGCTAAAGACCTATTGAAAAAGAAAAATGAAATCAGAAGAATCACACCACCTGACTTTAAAACATACTACAAAGCTATAGTGGTCAAAACTGCATGATATTGGCACAAGGATAGACATACTGACCAATGGAACTGAATTGAGAGTTCTAAAATAAATCCTTACATATAGAGTCAACAGATGTTTGAGAAGCCAAGCCATCTCAATTGAGAGAGAATGGCCTCTTCAACAAATGGTGCTTAGAGAACTGGTAACCATATCCAAAAGAATGAGAGCAGAATACCATCTCTTACCTTATACAAAAATTACCTCGAGATGGATAAAAGATCTAAATATAAGAGTCAAGTTAATTAACTTGGAAGATAATGTAGGGAAGCATCTACAAGAATTTGTATTAGGAATTGATTTCATGAAGTTTACTCCCAAAGCAAAAGCAACAAAAGAAAAAATAGGTAAATAGGACCTCCTCAAAATTTAAAACTTTTGCACCTCAAAGGAATTTATCAAGAAAATGAAAAGGCAGCATGCCAAATGGGAGAAAATATTGGGTAACAATATACCTGATAGGGGCCTAATAGCCAGCATATATAAAGAAATCCTACACCTCCAAAATAAAAAGACAAACAATCCATTAAAAAAATGGACAAGTATTTGAAGAGACACTTCTCCAGAGAAAAAATTCAAATGACTAAAAATCAAGTGAAAGATACATCAATAGCTATTAGGGAAATGCAAATCAAACCTACAATAAGATATCCTCTTACACACATTAGACTGGTTGCTATTAAAAACAAAAAACAGAGGGCTACTAGGGCTGGAGAGGATATGGATGAATGGGAACACTTATCCACTGCTGGTGGGAATGTAGAATGATGTAGCCATGGTGGAGGACAGTTTCACGGTTCCTCAGGAAGCTAACTATAAAACTGCCATATGATTCAGCAATCCCACTACTGGGTATAAACCCAGAGGAACTGAAAGCAGGGTCATGAATGTGCAATGTTCATAGCGGCATTGTTCACTATTGCCAAAAGTTGGAAACAAACCAAATGCCCATCAACAGATGAATGGATAAGCAAACTCTGGTATATACACACAATGGAATATTATTCAGCTGTAAGAAGGAATGCAGATTTAACACATGGGTTAATATGAATAAACATTGAAGACCTTATGTTGAGTGAAGCAAGCCAGGCACTGATGGACAGATATTACATGACATCACTGACATGAATTAAGCAAATTGAGCAGACTCACAAAACTAGAGTATGGAAGATTGGTTTACAGACAGGAAGGGAGTAGAAGGTTGTGAGACAATGCCCACATGGAAAAAATCTATGATAGGGAGGAAAGGTGTAGTTGTGCAGTGTATGGGCATGACAGTGGTGCAGTGATGCTATTGGGTTGGGTGGTGCTGGCCTGTGAGTGTTTTAGGGTGGGGGTTATTCTACTGTCCATGGAACTGGGGGGGTAGATGAACTATGGGGATTTGTGCATTTGTGGTGTAAACTACAATGTCAGGAATGTTTTTTATTGGCTAATACGGCAGGCAAGGATTAGTTGTTTAGGGTGTTATATGTGGGAGGCATGTGGGACATAGTGCACCTGGGGTAGGCTTTTAGGGAGTATGTGACTGTTCATCCTTTCAAAGTGCATTGTATCAGTGGTTAGAGACCCACACAATGAATGGTAAAGTGTTGGACTCTCATTCTGGGGAGTACTGCTATGTTTTCAAATAGAGGGATGGGAGTCTCAAGATAATAGACAATGCCTAATAGTGGAGGACAGGCAAGTATGTCAAGCCTTCAATGTTGTTGCAAGTACCTATGAGTCTTGTACTTCAAGGAGTGAAGCTTGGTGGTTGCCATGGGTCCTGAGAGGAGGGAAGAATAGAATAGATGGAACACGGGGCATTTTGGGGGCATTGGAATGGTTCTGCATGGCCTTGCAATGATGGACACAGGCCATGTTAAATCTCATCAAAATTTATAAAACTCTATGTTCCAAAATGTAAACTATAATGTAATTCATTGACCATGTTTAGTAGCGATGCTTCACTATTTGTACAATTGTAACAAATGTACCATCCACATGTAAAATGTTATTAATAGGGGAAAGGGGAAAGCAGGGAGGATGTTGGGTATATGGAATCTCCTATATTCTCTATGTGACTTTTCTGTTTCCTAAAGCTTCTTTGCAGATAAAATGTAAAAACACACTGGGGGAATAAATGGAAGAAAATGTCAGGGCACATACAAGAGAACATATCCTACAGTGATGAAAGACATAATGCCAATTTAAAAAATTTTATTGATTTTTAATTTTTACCATTTCAAATTCTTTTTAATTTTTTGTATTTTTGCCATTTTTAAAGTTATCATTATTTCATTTTCTTATTAATTTTATTCAGTTATATTGTTGGCTTCATTTTTGAAGAAGTTTTGGATCACTGAAGTGTTACAACTGTGGCAGTAGAGGATCATTGGTGCAGGGTGTCAGTGATGGGGGATGCATGGGAGGAAGTTCACCTGGGGCATACCTATAGGTATATGAATGAGTTCCAATGTTGTTGTAAATGTGGGAATGTGTGGGAGGGGTAGGGAGTGATGCATATGGAAATCCCCTACCTTTTTCATGTAACATTTATGTAATCTAAGTATGTTTTAAAAATTATTTTAAAATGTATAACAAAAAAATAGACCGTTCTCTCACACCATATACAATAAAGTCAAAATTGTATGATTCTATTCCTTTAATATGCAAATAGAAATCAATTTATAAAAATAAAATTATATTAGTTATGTAGGGTTGTGACAAGTTAGAGAGACTGAAAGGTGATTGCTAAGGGGTGTGGAGTTTTTCTTTATGGAGTAATGAAATTGTTCTAAAACTACTTTGGTCACTGCTGCCACCGCCACCTGCACTGCTGCCACCACCACGAATAGCATGGGGGAGGCATGCATGGACATGAAAAGCAAGTATGATCAGTGCTTTAATCACTGGTTTGTCAAGAAGTTCCTCAAGGGGGATGGCTCCGGGGATCTGTGCACCGACCTTCAAGCACTACCAG
>PVKH010038216.1:0-11354 GCA_004027955.1 Chaetophractus vellerosus | reverse complement strand
TTTAAATGCAGTCAAAGTTGTGAAACATTGACCTTCCTTAGGCAAACCTTCCTTGTGTAATGTAACAAAAATCCCCTTTCTTAACCCTCTGACCCTATCTGGAGCTGTAGAAAAAAACAAATGAACAAACTAAGACACCAACTAATTTCTGAAGGTCTCATCTGGTTGCACAGAAGATTTAGAAGCGACAACTCTGAGCACATCCTTGATTAAATCCTTAAGTTAAAAATTTAAATATGAAAGTACTTGTTCAAAGTATATGGACATTTTGAAGACCTTTGAGAAAAATTTTCTGATAAAATTCACAATCTTTTCTGAAGTATATAGAGTGCTGTTTCCATGAGCCTTTGTCAATGCTGTGAATTTTTTATTTTGAAATCTTTGCCAAATTATCTTTCCTATGTGCAATATTCATTGAGTCATCACTTTGTGCCAAGCACTATGTTGTTTTAATTTGAAAATGTTGAGATTGAACATCTTTTCATAAACCCTATGTTACATATACACATATATTTCCTATTTGTAAAGCTCCTTCTAGCTGAGATGAGTTAAATGGGCAGTGGGAGAGGGATGAAGGGCCAGAATGGAGGGCAGGATTTCCATCCAGAGGCTATCACAATAGTGTAGGTGGCAGCTGATGGTGGCTAGGGTTGGTTTGAGCAGATGATGAAAAGTGATCAGATTTGGTTTGTATTTTGGTGGTAGAGTTAATAGGATGGATTGCATGTGGGTTGTGAGGGAAAGAGAAGAAGCTTTTTGTTGTAGGATGAGTTGTTGAATGATCTGACGTAACAGTGGTGGTGGGTTTTAGACTGTACAGGATGCATTGGCCAAGTGGCATATAGGCAATTATGAAGAGCAAAATGATTATTAGTCTTTGTAATAGACGGTAAAGTCAAGGGACTAGATGATTAAGCCCAGGCCATGAGAGTGTGTCCCGAAGTCCAGGTAGGAATGTTCTAGAGATCTAGGTCATAGACTTTTCTTTTAGTCTAATCATAGATGTTCCATCTCTCTGATTGTATTTATCTGGGTGAATTAAGGAGTGTTTGCTAGAGCACAAAATTCCCCCTTAACTAGAGAACTTAAGTAGGTTTTTTGGCCTTCAGAGTAGAGATAGTGTGTACGTAAGAGTAATAATGTAAAGATGCATAGATTCAATTGGGAATATGTGTTATTTAACTCAACAAGTGTGAGACAATGATTATTCCTTTAGGGTGGGCAGATTTTCTGAGTAGAGTTAAATAGTTCCAGCAAGGCAAACTGGAGTGTCTCTAAAGAGAACAAACTGTCTATTGTAACAATATTAGTCTTGATATTTGTGCCCACATTTGATGGGGTGTGTTTTGCTGATGTGATTGTGATGACCTCAGCAGAAACATTTTATTGATGTGGAATTCACTGGACTGAAGGTTGGGATTAATGATGTGAGGGAAATTTAAGTACCAAAAGGGTTCTGTACAAAGATATCTAGTTTCTGAAGTGTTTAAAGGAATAGCTTTTTACAAATTTGTTAACAGAATCAGGTGGGGGATTAGAGATTCAGCAATCGTTTAAATTAAGAGCAGTAGCCATAGTCTGATAAAAATGGACAAAAGATTGCTGTTTTTCCTTAAATTGCAAAAGACGTCTGTTGAGTCCAATAGTAAAAAGATGAAGATATGGAAGAGCATATTGAGAAATCTTTTAATTGGTCCCTAGTGTATGTCAAAGTACAATAAAAGGCAAGATTAGTATTAAAAGAGTGCTGGGAAATAAGAGAATTAATCTTATTTGATTATTTTAGGAGGAAGTAATCTATTACCTACAGTTGTCAGCTTAATCTGATGGTCTGGGTGGAAGCTGTCTACTCTCTGCAGTTGTCCGTTTATGGAGAATTCCTAAAATTCTTCAGTTTAAGGCTTGCCATCAGAGTGGGTGTTCATTGATCAGAAGAAGATGATATATGCCTTTTTAATGGGGAAACTTGAATCTAAGGATCAACACCATAGAGTTATACTCTATTGTTATCTGTCTGCAATACCTAATAAAGTTCTTTGTATTATCACAAAATGGCATTTTTCTATGATGTCTTTTCTCAGATGATAACATCTTTAGGTTTCAGATCATGCTGGGACCTGTTTAGGTAGCTGTTTTGGAATGTAGCTTGAACCTTTTGGTGATAAAATTAGAGAAACCATATGTATTGTTTATGGTATTTAGCCATATAAGTTTGTAATAGGGTAGGAACTAGGATTGGAGGTGAAATGCCCAAATTCATGGGACAGTCTGTTATTAATTTATACAAATATAAACTGTGGCATGCTAGTATCTTATAAATTTATCTAGAGTAGTTGCTATTTCCTGCTACCCAGGTCCAAGCAACATAATCTATGCCATGGACTAGAATGATGTTATGTAGAATGGGAAAATAACCAAATTCCTTGAAGACTAGATTATGACAGGGCTGGAAAGCTGATATATTCCTGAGGTAGGACAGTGAAGGAATATTGTTTGTCCCCCCAGTTGAAAGCAAACTACTTTGATGTTCTTTACTAACAGGAATAGAGGAAAAAGCATTTGCAAAATCAATAGTAATGTATCAGGTGATAGGAGATTTGTCGAAATCCTCCAGCAGTGAAACCATATCTGGAATAGAAGCTGCAATCAGAGTCACCATCTGATTAAATTTATGATAATCCACTGTAATTCTGACTTCTGCACAGGCAAAAGCCATGAGTTGAATGGAGATGTGGTAGGCATCGCCCCTGCAAGTCTATTTAGGTGGCACTAAGCTCTGCAATCCCTCCAGGAATGGGGTACTTCTTTGGTTTACTATTTTCATGGGTAGAAGCAGTTCTAGTGGCTTTTACTTGAATTTTCCTATCATAACAGCCTGAGTGTAAACATAAAAATGACTGCTGATTCATTTCTGTGCTCCAAATCTCATGCAAAAATGTGGTCCATTTGCAAATTTTGACATTCTGCTCACTAACCAAATGCTACTGTGGTCCTTTGTTATCCCCATTTGCAGATGAGGAAGCTGAAGTACAGAGAGATAAGGGAAACTGTCCAAGTTACACAGTAAGTGGCAGAGCTAGAAGTTATATCCATCTCTGCTGAGCTCTAAAACCTGTGCTCTTTCTACCATATTCATGCTTGCCAAGCTGTGGGATGTGTATCTCTGATGGTATTTAAAAGGGCTTTACATGATACATGGACATGATATTAAATCACAAAATGAGAAAATTATTCCCTTTTTAATTGTCTCACTTTTCAAGGAAAAAAAATCAGGCCTCAGGCTTAGAGCCTTTTGTGTGATAGTATGTTCCTCAAATTTAATTACTGTTAAATATATATATGTATCAATGTAATATATATTATATATAGTATACATGCATACACATATATACACATGTACATATTTACTTATATTTGTGATGTGGATTTGCAATTCCTTTAAAAATAAATTTACTTAATAAGAAGAAAGCTAAAAGGAGAGTAAATTTCTGAAAGAAAAAAGAAACAGTTCATTAATTTATGATTGTACAGGACAAAAATTGTATCCAATATTTGGCATATGAATAACCAAAATTTCTAGGCACTCTTCTAAGTTCTTTTCACCTTCCTTGAGAAAATATGGTCTTATCCATAGCTTCAGTGATTAACTAAAATATTAATTTTCTGAGTATTAAACCAAACTGAATAAGCTTCAATTTGCCTAGATGGATAGACATTTTAATGGCTCGTAGCAAAATGTAATAAACTGAATAACTGTAGGCTTTAATGTAATCTCACACAATCCTATTATGTCCCAATTACTTTTTTGACCTTTTAAGGATATTTCTTGCCTTAAAAACACACACAATCTGCAGTTCTGAATATCTTCTTCCTGTGCTATGCCAAGGAAATCAATAGATGAGAGAGTTAATACCATACTGTGTCTTCCTTTTGTAATAAATACTGTACCAAGAAAGGCATAATGCATGCTCCCAGGCATAATGAATGTTTACTGAACAGTGTTTATGAAAAGTTCCCTGTTCTTCATTCCCATGCGTTTCAGGACCTTAATGACACCTTTTATTTCCTTTAAATTAACAAATCCAGGTTCAACCTATTGCTGCTTATATGCTGACGCATATGCTGATGAAAATGTGGAGGGTGGCTGAGTTTGACATAGATTTTACGCTGGAAAGGAATTCCTCTTGAAAATGAGTTTATACCATGTTTAGAGGTAAATGACATTTATTCAGTCTGGATACAACTATCTGAAATCATGCAGTCTGCAAATTGAATAATCATCATGGGACACAGTTGTCCCAGATCACTTCCATGTAAGTGATGAGTGTGCCAAACGATTATGATATTAATGAATTAATGCACCCATCCAAAATTAATGTATTAAACTATCATATATTGAACATCTACTATGCATTAGGTTCAAAGCTAGACTTTGGGTTAAGAAAACTGAATAACAGATGATGACTGTCTTCTGGAGACTCTTGGTTTAGTAAGGAGGCAATAAGAATATTAAATAATTCATTGTAGTCAACGAGAGTCAGGCAAAAATAGAGGAGAGTTCCAGGTATGGTGGTAGCACAGAGGAGAGTGTGATTGATAAGCTGTAATTGGAAGAATCAGGGGAAATTTCCTAGAGGAATAGGGGTATGAGCAAGGTCTTGGAAGATTGAGTAGGAAATATAAAAGCTCTAAACAGGGGAGCAGGTGTAGCTCAGTGGTTGAGCACCTGTTTCCCATGTACAAGGTCCCAGGTTCAATCCCTGGTACCTCCAAAAAAAAAAAAAAAGCTCTAAACAAAGGTGAAGGAAACTTGTCTCCAAGTGTAAACTGCTTCCAAAGAGAAGGATTCGTTCTGAAGTATACTTCAAAATCATTACTGTTCTGAAAAACAAAAAATGTTACTTTTAAGGTGTGTTAGGGCTGCGTTCATTAGCAGTTCATAGAAAGCCCAATTAACAGCACTTTAAAAATGTAAGGATTTATTTGTTTCAAACAACAAAAATGTGATTGTTGTCCAACTAGGTCCGGTGTGTATTCAGAAACCAGTCTCTTTTTCATCTCTTTTTCCTCCAGCGGCATTCGAGTATAGGCATTAGCCCTATATTTAGTCTGTGCCTCATTATCAGAAATGGCTGCTGGGGCTTCAGGCTCAAGGCCTATATTACAAGCAGGAATATAGAGAAAGGAGTGAAAGGCTGAAGGGGTATTACAGCTGAGTCTCTCCTAAAAGGCTTTCCTGGAAGTCTCCCAAGGACTTCAACTAATATCTCAGCGGCCAGTACTTTGTCACATGGCCATCCGATATAAGTGCAAGGGAGTCTGGGAATCCAGAGTGTTACCTTTCTAGCTCATGATTGGGATGGCAAAAGGGAAGGGGGCTATGAGTAGTTTGTGAGTAGCCAATTCATAAATACAGCACAAAGGTCTTGCATGTGAGACAGGTCTAACTCTAAGGGAAAATCACAAAGTTTTAGGACTAAAGGAGGCCTAAATATCTAGAAGAGGAGAAAACATCTCTAAGCTTTTCATTTTGTAGACAAGACACCTCAGGTTCAGAGAGGTTTAAGGGATTTGCTCAGGATCACACAGATAGCTTCTGAAACTCGAGTTCAGGTCACCTGGTTTCCAGTCCTATGGTTTTCTCATATGCTGAACTGATGTGCTGAACTTTGATTATAGTTTCCAATGAACTTGAATTAAATTGTAATTACAAAATATTATTGAAAATTTCTATGATTCGCATAATCAGAATAGAAAAACATTAACTATAAGAAATCAAACTCTGGAAGAAACTGAAAACCTAAGACATGTGAGCAAATATTGATAAAATAGCTCAGTGTATGCTATAGGTATCTTACTTATCCCTGCAGACAGATAAAAAATGAAAGACCATAATTTTATTAGGCAAGAGAAAAGCCTCCTTTCTATCTTTTGAGACACAAAGGTCTAAAACAAGGTGGGTTATTCAGAGATGAATTCAAGTAGCCTAGAAAATGTCAATTCCTTCTCTTTATCTTCAGATCTTTAAAAGCAAGGTGATATTCTTCTACAAAAAGCTACTTTTCAGTCCAGTGGAGCCTATTTCTGAGGACAGCACTCTTACTTATCTCACAATGTTAAAGGGTTTGTCAAATGGGAATTTACAGAGGGGACGATAATGGTTGCAAAAAAAATATTGCACAAAGGCATTTTCTTCCCTCTGTACTGAAAAAAGCCTGTTGTCAAATTATTGTCTCTTAACACCAAAGTTACAGTTTAAACCATGGAGAACACAGGTTATTTTATAAAAATGCATTGGAAAGAAAACTATATGAAAATGTTGTAATGACATAAGGAAGTAAATAAGCCAAATATTACCTTCCGCTTTTATTCATTTTGAGATGTAAACATTTCTATAATTTTTATCCCTCCATACATACTCATGCAAAGAGTTACCCAGGGAACCTCTGTTTGAAATCTGTCACTTTGATGTGAGTCAAGTATGTTGTGGTTAATTCTTAAATATGACTTCAGTGTTTTTTCACTTCAGTAATATTTTGTTTTCAAGTAATTTATATATATATAATTTTTTTGAAGGTACCGGAGATTGAACTCAGGACCTTGGACTTGCAAAGCAGGTGCTCAACTTCTGAGCTACACCCACTCCCCATCCAGTAATATTTTAAAATTTGCTCGTTACCTTAATGTCAGCTCTGAGTCCCACTACTTTGAATTCCTACTCTTGAAATAATTTGACAGTTAGTGACCTCCTTTGACTAATCAGAGACAAAATTAGTGTATTTCCATAGTATAAATGATCATATTTTCTATTTACTTATGACTAGAATGTGGTAAGCACCCAGAAATTGATTGTATCAATTTATATATGTATTTTCAACAGTTGTACTGTGTGTATTACAGTAAAACACTATGCTTCATTTTATGAAACATTATGTAGAATTTTAAAAAGACTTTGACATTGGCCAGATTTCCCTCATCTCAATTAGGTGAACCCATTGAAGGAGTTTCAAAATGCAAATAGATTTTATATATCATGTGTTATATATATAATGGCAAGAATGAATAATTAACAGCTTCACTGACCACGATCATAGAGATTTTTACACCTGTTGTCAGTTCCAATGCTTCATTTAAGTTTCCAGCATTTGGCACAGGCATTAGTTTCCCAAGTGAAATTCTTGAAGTAAAATGGAACACTTGTTTTGAATCTCCTGATTATAGAGTTGGCGTGATTAGGTTGGGAGAGGGCTGGAATTGAGGGTGGGATGGAACAGAGACTTGTCCACATTATTACTGCAAAAAGTCTGGGTTACTTTAGGTGGTTTGAGGCTTTTGTGGACCCTAGAAAATTATGTTCTTGAATTGGTCTGTTCCTGTGGGTATGAACCTATTGTAGGTAGGACCTTTTTTTTAAAAAAGATTTATTTATTTATTTATTCCTCCCCCACCCGTTTTTTTTTTTTTTCGCTCGCTGTCTGCTGTCTGTGTCCATTTGTTATGTGTTCCTCTCTGTCTGCTTGTCTTCTCTTTAGGTGGCCCTGGGAACTGATCCTGGGACCTTCTGGAGTGGGAGAGAGGCACCTCAGCTGCCTGGTCTGCTGTGTCCCTTATTGTCTCTCCTCGGTGTCTCTTTTTGTTGTGTCATCTTTCTGCGCCAGCTCTCCGCTCTGGCCAGCACTCCGTGTGGGCTAGTATTCCTGCACAGGCCAGCACTCTGTGTGGGTCAGCACTCTGCGTGGGCCAGAACTCTACTCCAGCCAGCTTGCCTTCATTGGGAGGTCCTGGGAATTGAACCCTGGACCTCCTATATGGTAGATGGGAGCCCAATCGCTTGAGCCACATCTGCTTCCCAGGACCTTTTGATTAGATTCACTTAAGGGTCATTTGATTAGATTACTTGTGTGGGGCATAGCCCAGAGTGGGTCTTGATCCTCTTACTGGAGTCCTTCATAAACAAGACCTAGAAGAGACAGAGAGAAAAGATATAGAAACAGAGAAGAACCCACAGAAGCTAAGAGAAAGCCACAGATGGAGCAGCCAGAAGCTGAAAGCAATGGAGCCCAGAAGAGAAGGCAGAGACTGGCAGACGCCATTGTGTGCAGAAGAGCCCAGGATCATTTGCACCTGTCTTTGGGGAGAGAGCATTGCCTGATGGTTTGATCTGAACATTTTTCTCAGCCTCGGAACCGTATGCTTATAAATTAATAAATCCCCATTTCTGGTATATTGCCTTGGCAGCCTTTGCAAATTAAAACAGGTACTTCCACCTTTTTTAAAATGGAAAATTCTAAGCATATTTAAAAATAGAAGAGAATAATTAGATACAATTGCTACTCCTTCCCCTGGGTTATATTTAGATCCATAATTTTTTAGAATGTAACTCTATAAATATAACCATAGCACAAATATAAATCCTAACAAAATCAACAATTCTTTAACATGACTAAATATCCATTCAGTATTCCAATTTCATTGATTTTCTCAAAATTTTTTTAGTTTGTTGAAATCAGGATACAAAATCCTTGTATTATATTTGGTTGCTGTATTTTAATTTAATTTAATTTTTTATTCATTTTATTATATATCCCCCCCTTTCTGCTTGTTCTTGCTGTGTTCATTTTTGCATTCTTCTGTGTCTGCCTGTCTCCCCCATTGCGGCGACCTGGAGAGTCAGCTCACCACGCAGTGGCCTTGCCTGCTCGCGGGCGGCTTGCCCTGCTTGCAGGCGGCTTGCCCTGCTCGTGGGGGTTTGCCCTGCCCGTTGCGGCTTTTGCCTGCCCATGGGGGCTTTGCCCTGCCAACGGTGGCTTGCCTTCTCAAGGCAGTCCGCCCGCTCAAAGAGGCCACGGGAACCAAACCCAGGGCCTCCCATGTGGTAAACGGGTGCCCCACCCATTGAGCCACAGCTGGCCCCCTGCTGTATTTTTTTTTAAGTTTTTAATCTAGATTCTATTCTATTTTTCCCTCCCACAGTGTATTTGTTGAAGAAAGTGGGTTGTCTGTCCTATAGACTTTCCCACAGTCTATATTTTGCTGATTGTATCTCTGTGGTGGTGTTCTCTTCGTCCTTGTATTTCCAGTAAACTGGTAGCCATATCTGGAGGCTTGGTTTGATTTTTGCTGGGAAAGACCATATTACAGATGACACTGTGTTCCTCCATCAGGAGGTACAGACTGTCTGGTGGTCTCTCTTTTTGACAGACCCCCATGGTGGCTCATTGTGATAGTTAAGCTAATGTGTCAGCTTGGCCAGGTAATAGTGCCCAGTTGTTCGGTCAATGAAGCACTGGACTAATTATAATGCAAAGATATTTCATGGACTTTAATCATTAGTGAGTTGATTACATCTATGACTGATTACATCTACAATCAACTGAGGAGACTGCCTTCAGCAATGAGTGATGTCTCATTCAATTAGTTGAAGGCCTTAAAAGGAGAAGTGATTTCAGCATTCAGAAAAAGAATTCCTATCTCTACTTCAGATGTGTCCTGGGGAACTTATCAAGGACCTTCATAAAAGATTCTGGCTTGCAGTCTGGCCTGTGGAATTTGGCCTCATTCATCCCCACTGTTACATGAGACAATTTTATAAAATCTCATATTATTTACAGATATCTCCTGTTAATTCTGTTTTCCTGGAGAACCCTGAGGGTACTGGAAAATTAGTGACAATTAGCAAATTAAAATATGCTTGAATATTACAGATTGTGAGTTTCAGTCCTGCAAATACCTGGTCTGCATTTGTTAAAACAGTTAAGGATATAAAGCAATTTCATTTTAAAAAATTGGTTAATTTTTTAAAGAAACTTTAGATTACATAAATATTACATAAAAAATATAAGGGATTCCCATATGCCCCACTCCCTACTCCTCCCATACTTTCCCACATTAACAACATCCTTCATTAGTGTGGTACATTTATTACAATTGATGAACACATATTGAAGCATTGCCACTAACCATGGATTATAGTGTACATTATAGTTTACACTCTGTCCCATGCAACTTTGTAAGTTATGACAAAATATATAATGGCCTGTATCTGTCATTGCAACGTCATGCAGGACAATTCCAAAGTCCTGAAAATGCCCCCATATTACACTGCAACTGAGGTATAAAAATATTATACCTATTTTTCCCTCTCCTTCCCCTCAGAACCTCCAGTGGCCACTGCTTCCACATCAATGATAAAAGTTCTTCCACTGCTAGAATAACAATAAGTCTACAGTAGAATAAGAGTAAGTTTACTTTACTCCGTTGTTCATTCCCCAATATTGAGGATTTTGGGATGGTGATGCCCACTGCCCACTCTACCTGTAATTGAGAGGGGGTTTAGATCCCATGAGGCACATGGATGGAACTATCTTGCTTGCAGTTGCAGACTCTCTCTGTTCCTTGGGATGGGTGTTGTCCATCATCATCATCTTGTTAGTTGTCCTGGGTGAGTCCAATGAACTGGAGGGTAGGTGTTGCAACTCTGCTGAGATTCAGGGCCCAACTGGCACATGGATGGACCAAAGATTCAAGTCTCTTGGACATACACCTTTCAAATATAGTACCAACTATAGGTTCGAATAGAAGGGGCAGAAGAGCCATGTGTAGGGAAACCACAAATGAGTTCAACTATGTCACACTGGCGAGCATAAATTCCAAGGTAAGGCCCTCTGGCAGGGCATCAAACTCCCGAGCTGTCTGCCCTTCCTATAGTGTCTGGATGTCTCTAGAGCCCTCAGGAGCCCTGCTATTTGAGGCAATATTTACTTGGCTGTCAATGGGATCCTGCTGAGATGTGCTGCTAACCATGGTCAATGGTTTACATTACGATTTATATTTTGGACCATACACTTATAAATTTTGATGAAATTTAAAGTGGCCTGTATACTAATGTATATAAGATCATGCAGAACAATTCCAATGCCCTAAAAAGTCCTATGTTCCATCTATTCTATTCTTCCCTCCCCTCCCCTTGGG
Organism: Chaetophractus vellerosus; assembly: GCA_004027955.1. Lineage (NCBI taxonomy): Eukaryota > Metazoa > Chordata > Mammalia > Cingulata > Chlamyphoridae > Chaetophractus > Chaetophractus vellerosus. The sequence goes on along the minus strand of PVKH010038216.1, from coordinate 383 downwards.
ATCTATGGTAATCACCAAGTTTCACTTTTTGAAGAATAAGATGCATAGTTACTTGCAATAATATTGAGGGCTTGCCATATTGGTCTGTTTTCTTTTATTAGGCACTGCCTATGTTCTCGAGAGACCCTTGCCCCTGTATTTGAGAACATAGCACAGCTCCCCAGGATGGGAGTTTAATATTTTCTTGTTTATTGTAGGGGTCTCCACCCATGGATATAACACACTATGACAAGAAGAACACTTACATATTCCATAGCAGCCTGCCCCAGGTGCATGCACCCTGTCCTGTATGCCCCACCCCCACATCCAACACCCTACACCAGAAACCCTCCCCTGCCATATTTGCCAAAAGAACATTCCCAACATTGTAGTTTTAACTACAG
>PVKH010038215.1:0-11357 GCA_004027955.1 Chaetophractus vellerosus | reverse complement strand
CGGGAACAAAGGAACCTGGAAGCCTGAACCCTGGAGACGTCGGCAGCCATCTTGCTCCAGGGCATGGACTCTGGTATGGGAAGAAATTTATGCTTTGTGGCCTGGTAACTGTAAGCTTCTACCCCAAATAAATACCCTTTATAAAGACCGACCAGTCTTTGGTATATTTCAAAAGGCACGCCTGTGGCTGACCAAAACAATGACCTAGCAATTCCACTCCTAGGTATGGACATAAGAGATGTGAAACTGTATGTTAAAATAAAGCCTTGCATCATAACTCTCAAAATTTTTGTGTGCAGCCCTCAGCATCCATCTGATTTTGGGAGCCACTTGCTTCATCACTAACCTTTGGCCTGATTAATAAGCAGCTTTCCATCCCTGCTGTGTAAACTCCCACAGATCACATCTGTGGCCACCACCCACACTAACCATACTCCTCAACCAAAATCCACTGCTGGTCCCAAATGATAGGCTAACCATCCCCTCTGCCTTTAGTCTTTTCATCTTTTCATACAAGTATACTTTAAAATTACCAACTCTTAATTCTTGCCAGAAATCTACAACCTCAACCTTTGCACCACAATAAAGGCACAAGGCCACAGGATCCTCCTGTTCTGCTTGCGTGCTTCCCACCTGCTGGTTGAGCCACCAGAACTGTTCACACCTCCTGTGGACCCTCATGGCACCTCTTTACGAAATCTGTGAGTAACAAACTATCTTCTCTTATGCATTTTGACTTTGGTTTCCCATTGTGTAGCACCTGACCACTAACCAGACTCAAAATTGAAATTAAGTTAACTTATTTGAAATACCTTGAATCTGAATATTCCTAACAGCAGTATTCATAATAGCACAATACTGGAAACAACCTAAATCTCCATCAACTGGTGCATGCACAGACAAATGTTATAAATCCATGCAATGCAATACTACAAAGCAACAAAAATCAGTGCCCTGCTGGCACATGCTAAATCATGGATGGACATCTAGGCCATTATACTAAATGAAAAGCCACACAAATGCATTCATATTTATGTGTCCATTCATATTAAATGTTCATGAGAAGCACATCAATAGGGAATGAAAATAAATTAGTCATTTCCTTTGGCTGGGTTGGATGTAGGGATTAACCTTACAAGGTCTTGAAGGTGAAAATGTTCTGAAACTGAAATATGGTGAAAGCTTCACCACTCTGTAAAGTTACTAAAAATTATTGAATGTACTCTTGAAATGGATGAAATTCATGACATATAAAATATACTTAAGTAATTAGATTTTGAAAAGGAAAAATAAATAGGTAGCCTTTTCAATTACCTCATAAATTGATTGGAGCAGAATACCCAGGTGTAGCATGTCCCCTTCAAGAATTCAAGGACTTTTATCAAATTCTATATCAATTTTTAGTCATAGGAGATACAGGGTACAATAACTTGTCCTTTATCTAGTGAAGGGATGTCTTGGAATACTCAGACTACTGAATACCTAAAACCATTATTAATGCATCATTTCCCTGAATATCTGTGGGGATTATTTCTCTCACAGAAAATAAATGCCATTTGTTATTACTTAGATCCTATTATTAGTTCAATATTGTAGAAAACTGTGTATTTCTGTGAGATCTCCAGGTGCTTAAGGTTCCTTCAGACAATATTATGATAGAATAATTCCAACTGTTCTGTCAATTCCAAGTGACTGCAAACTACTTCTTATTCTTTTTCCTGATAAGAATTGAAAAGACACATTTACCAAATTAATGACTATATATCACTTGCCAGAGCTTCCATTCATTAGTTCCAGCAAAGATAACATATCCATCATTGCGGCTTCAATTTGGAATACCAATTGGTAATGTTTACTTTAGTCCACTATAATTTGTCATAAGTTATCTGCTCTTTTTAAACAGGAAGGAGACTAGTTAAAGACTTTGAATATAACAAAAATTTCCACCATTCTGTTTAGGATGTGATATTGTTTCTAATTTACTCTCTGGCTGTAGAAGGTGCAGATCCAGAGATTTCTACTTGGCATATCCCAGCAACACATACTCTATAGGTAAATAAATCAATGTAAGGATTCTATAAGCTATAAAATATTTCCATTTTGGTTATGAACCAGAAAAATGATATATGGTAAATCTATTGACCCATTGGATTTCCTGTGAAATGGAATTCATATATCCCATGGTTTCTATAATCTTTAAGTGGAGGCCATGATAGAATTTTTGTTTCTCTGATATAAATGTTATCTCAGACCCTAGCCCTCATAAGCTCTCAATATTTCCCTTTATACAGTCTTCAGTTACCTTGGTAAGTGACCATAACTAACTTTAGGAAAGGATTGGGAATACCACTACTCTATGCACTTGCTGTTGTCCCATGGGATTCTTCCTCAGGAAGACCTGGCTTCTTCTTGAAATAATGGGTACTAAGTCTCAGTAGTGGCTAATTTTTACAAACTTGGTGATAGATTGTTCTTGTTTTATTGTGGTGGCTTAAATAAACCATTTCCTTGCCAGTTCTTGTTTTTTTTTTCCTTTGGTTATATGTCAGAAATAGCTTTTTGGCTGTCTATAGATCTTACTTCAATTGGTCAAAACAACAGGTAACTGCAGGTCAAGATCCTTCACTTGTCATTCTCATCTTGCTGCACATTGTGGATATTATGTTAGTTACCTCTGATGGTTAAGTATTTCCACCTGGCCTCTTATACTTCAGACTTCTATTGCAATTTCGCAGGGAATGCCACTAGTATTATAAACTAAATTAATTTGAATTTCTCCAGCTTTCTTAGACCTTTGACCCTTCACTGACACTTTGCCAAGGCAATCTGAGCATCTCTACCCCATTAATTCTGTGCCATAATTCTGTCCAAGTTTCAAGGGCATAAAGTATTTATTTATAGAAAAGGGCTTCCATATCAACAGATTATTACTTTTCCATCTGTATATTCTGCCTTCACACTTTGTCTAGACTTGCAACATCCACTCCTATGAATGATTTCTTGTTTTTTGGCCAGGGTATATTAGCCAGTTCATGACATTTCTTTGGTGAATTTTCCCTTTCTTCCTAGAGCAGACAAAATATTTCCTGAGTTCAACATTATGTGACTACCCCTGAGCTATTAAGTCTAGAGGCAGAGATATGAGGTGGGGCATTAATAGTGGTAGGCATGTATCATCTTGAAAGGCATACACATCAGTTGGGGTCTGTTATAACCCAACTCCTGAAGGGCACAAGTTGGTGAGGACCCAAGAACAAAGAGCACACCTGGCATTTAGTCAGGCATATGCCTTATTGGGACTTATAATGAGTCCCAATAAAGCATATGCCTGAAACAGGAGACTTCCCATCTATGGAGAGTATTCTTGAGTAGAGTCCTCCATGCCACAGAGCTACTCAGTAAAAGCCACCTAGGGAGCTATTCCATGGCTGGAATTGGAAGCTCCATTTCCCCAAAATACGAGGGAGGAAGACATGGTGTAGAACCGTCTTCAGTTACTGATTAGTAAATTTGAGGAGTTAAAGTACATTCCTAGGAATATCTAAACTTTGAGGCTGTCCATGTCAGAAGGAGGCCAGTAGGCAGCATTTTGACTCTACCCCTAGCATGAGGGGAAGTGGAGCAGATTGAAAATCACAGTGCTGATAGAGACTGGCTTCGTTCCACACAGATAAGATTGCAGCTCTAGCCTAAACCCCAGACTCACTCCTGACAGGGAGGAAGCTGGGAGAACTGCAACACCTCTCTGAGAAACTGAGAGCTACGTGGCAGAGGCCAGTGCACATCTTACTCTAGCAGCACATGCTGCCCCAGGAGCAATTCTGTGGCTGGAGTTAGAAGCTCCATTTACCACAAATGATGGAGTAAGAGACAGGTGTCCACTGACCTCAGGTACTGATTAGTGGTCTTGGCTGGCTAAAGTACAATCCTAGAAACAGCTAGGGTTTGAAACTATCCAAGTTTGAAAGAGTCCTGTAGCTACCATTTTGACTCTGCCCCCAGCATGAGGGGAAGCCTGGCTGACTGAAAATCTAGTGAAGATAGGGGCCATCTTCTTTCCACTGAGATCGGACTGTAGCCCTAGCTTAAGCTCCAACCCATCTCCAGCACAGAGAAAGCTGGCAGAACCTGCACCAGGCTTTCAAGGTAACTGCAAGTGCTCTCTGCCAGCACAGACTGAATGGTTGGATACCTGGGGCTGCATCCCTACACCCCAATAGGATAGGAGAGGAGCTGGGTATTCTTAGTCTCTTTGGGCAATGGCAGGCATTTTCAGCCCTCACAAGCTGGTTTCTTGAGTGCCTTCAAGTCCATCTCCACCTCTGTCCACCCATAGGATAGGAAGGGGCTGGTGATCTCTCAGCCTCTCAGGGCAACTGCAGCTGTTTTTGGCCTGCACAAACTTGAACATTGAGCACCTGTGGCTCCACTCCCTTCCCCAATAGGACAAGAGATGGACTGTGTTTGCCCAGCCTCTCTGGGTAAATGCAGGTGTTTTTGGCCCACCCAGCCTGGACTGGTGGGTACTTGTGGATCCACCTTCACCCCCCAATAAGAAAGGAGGGAGCTGGTGTTTCCACAGCCATTCTTGGCAACAGCAGACACTTTCAGCCTACATGGACTGTTGGATTCCTATGGATTCACCCCCACCCCCAATAGTATAGGAAGGGTCTGGTGTCTCCACAGCCTTTCCAGACAATGGTGGGTATATTCAGCCTACAGGGACTGAAGTGTTGGGTGTCTGTGGATCCAACCCTATGCCTTAATAAGATAGGAGGGGGCTGGTGTTTCCTCAATCTCTCTGGGCAACAGAGGGTACTTTTTGCCTACAGGGACTGAACTGTTGGGCATTAGTTGTTACATTCCCATGCCCTAAAGGGCAGAAGGGACAGTACTCCCTCAGCCTCTCAGGGCAACTGCAGGTGAATTTGGCCCACGTGGATTAGATTGTTGGGCACTCCAGAGGGTCCATTCCCATCACTTACAAGGAGGGCGTCTGGTGCTATGTCAGTTTACTGGGCAACTATGGTCATTTTGGACCCACACAGAATAGGTTGCTGCCTACAACTATAGCTCCATCCATGCCCAATGTAGGTGAGGAAGGGATGTAACACTTCATCTCTGAGCAATTACAGACAGTCTTGTCCTGCCTAACTTGGAGTTTTATACATGGCTGCAGGTCTGTCCTTACTCTTGACAGAGTGGAATGTTGGGAGAAGCTTCATCAAATCCTGCAGCAAAGTGGGCAGCTTCAGCCTCCATAGCTTACAGCACCAACTATATCCTCGATTCCTACTACACAACGAGCAAGTGAGTAAAGACAAGAAAGCACTAAATTAAAGGGGAAAACTGCACCTAGAATAAATACATCTAGCAAGCCAGATGTGAAAACTCCAAAAAAAAATTAAAATACACTCCAGAAATAGGAAGGTATGGCTCAGTTAAAGGAACAAGATAAGCCTGCAGATGACATAAAGGAGTTTAGACAACTAATCATCAATGTTCAAACAAATCTTAATAAATTAAATGAGATGGCTAATGGATTAAGGATATTAAGAAGAAATTAGGTGAGCACAAAGAACTTGAAAACATACACCATAGAAAAATAGCAGACCTTATGGGAATGAAAGGTGCAATAAATGAATTTAAAAATACACTGGAGGCATATAACAGCAGATTTGAGGAAGCATAAAAAGGACCAATGAGCTCGAAGACATGGCCTCCAAAAGTGAACATACAAAAGAAGAGATGAAGAAAAGAATGGTAAAACTTGAACAAGAACTCAGGGAACTAAACTACAGCAAGAGACATGCAAACATATGTGTCATGTGTGTCAGAGAAGGAGAAGAGAAGTGAAAACAGGCAGAAGGAATATATGAAGAAATAATGGTAGAAAATTTCCCAACCCTGTTGAAGGACATAGATATCTTTGTCCAAGAAGCACAGTATACTCCCATCTGAATAAATCTTAATTGACCAATTTTGAGATATGTACTAATCATAAGGTAAATGCCAAAGACAGAGAGAATTGTGAGAACAGCAAGAGAAAAGCAATGCATCACATATAAGGGATACCCAATAAGATTAAGTGCTGGTTTCTCATCAGAAACCATGGAGGCAAGAAGGCAGAGGTATGATATATTGAGATATTGCAAGAGAAAAACTGCGGGCCAAGAATTTTATATCTGGCAAGATTAGTTTTCAAAAATAAGGGTGAGATTAGAATATTCACATATAAACAGAAAATGAGATATTTTTATTACAAAAGACTGGCTTTGCAAGAAATGCTAAAGGAAGTGTTACAGCCTGAAAAGAAAAGACAGGAGTGAGAGGCTTGGAGAGAGACTAGAAATGATGACTATCAGTAACAGTAACTAAAAGTGTCAAAATACTGGTGAAAATAAAATGACAGAATAAACCCAAAGATCAAAATGAATGAAATAAGAACTGCCTTTACAGTTCAGCTGCTTTTTTTCCCTCCAAAATGCCAGATGTGACTTGTCAGTTGGCTGGCTTATTTCTTTTCCCAGGGCCTTCTCTCATTCCTCATGACCAAGATCCTTTCTGTGCTTACTTCCTTGGGCTCCAGCTCAAAAACTCCCACAACAAAACCCCAACTCACTCCTCTGCTCAGCCATGTAGTTTTATCTGTGAGTCCCCACTCCCTTGGTGGGTGGGGATTCAATGTCCTACTGATGTGGCCCAATCAAAGCCCTAATCATAATTTAATCATGCCCAGATACAGACCAGTTTACAAACATAATCCAATATCTATTTTTGGAATTCATAAACAATGCCAAAGTGCCACACACATTTATCAAATTTATCTGGAAGGGTAAGAGTTCCCGAATAACCAGAAACATCTTAAAAAGGAAAAGTGAAGTTGGAGGACTCTCACTTCCAGACTTTAAATCATATTACCTAGCTACAGTGGTAAAGACAGTATGGTATTGACATAAAGATAGACACATAGACCAATGGAACCAAATTGATGATTCTGAAACAGACTCTCACATCTATGGCCAAGTGATTTTTGACAAGCCTGTAAAACCTATGCAGCTCAGACAGAACAGTCTATTCAACAAATGGTCCCGGAGAACTGGATATCCATAGTCAAAAGAAACAAAGAAGACCCCTATCTCACACCTTATACAAAAATTAACTCAAAACGGATTAAAGACCTAAATATAAGAACAAGTACCATAACACTCCAGAAGAAAATGTAGGGAAACATCTCCAAGACCTGGTGGTAGGTGGTGATTCTTAAACCTTACACCGAAAACATGAACATTGAAAGAAAACATGGATAAATTGGACCTTCTCAAATTTAAACACTTCTGTGATTTAAAGGAATTCAACAAGAAGGTGAAAAGGCAGCCCACTCAATGGGGGAAAATATTAGAAAAACACATATCTGATAAGGGTTTGATTTCCATTCTCTAGAAAGAGATCATACATCTCAACAGTAAAAAGGCAGGCAATCTGATTTTAAAATGGGCAAAAGATTTAAATAGACATTTCTCCAAAGAGGAAATACAAATGACCAAAAAGCACATGGAAAAAATGTTCCATATCACTAGGTATTAGGGGAATGCAAATCAAAACAACCATTAGATATCATCTAAAACAGTGTATAATGGCCATTATTAAAAAAAAAAAAAACAGACAACAATAAGTGCTGGAGAGGATGTGAGAAATAGGAACACTCCTCCACTGTTACTGGGTTGTAAAATAGTGCAGTTCCTGCGGAAGGCAATTTGTGGCTCCTCAGGAAGCTAAATAAAGAACTGCCATGTGATCCAGTAAATCCTCTACTAGGAATATATCCAGAAGAACTAAAACTACAACATGAACAGACATCTGCACACCGATGTCCATATCGGCATTATTCACAATTGCCAAAACATGGAAACAACCCAAGTGTCCATCAACCGATGAATATAAAAACAAAATGTGATATATACATATGATGAAATACTATGCTGCAGTAAGAAGAAATGAATTTGGGACACATATGATAACATGGATGAATCTTGAAGACATTATACTAAGCAAAGTAAGCCAGTCACAAAACAACAACTATTGCATGGTCTCATTAATATGAATTAAATATGAAGAATAAACACATGGAGTTAAAACCCAGAGTATAGATTATTAGGAGATAAGAGGAGGGTTGAAAAGAGCTACTGATGCTTAATGTATGTAGAAATTTTAGGGGCCGGCTGTATAGCCCAGTGGATAGGGCACCGGTACACCACATGAGAGGCCCCGGGTTCAGTTCTCAGGGACCTCTCTGAGTGTGCAGACCACCTGAGAGGGTAAAGCCACGATGGGTGGGGCAGAGCCACCACAGGCAAGGCAAAAAGCCACCACGGGCAGGGCAAAAAGCTGCCACAGGCAGGGTGAGCAGCCTGTGAACGGAGCAAAGCCGCCTGCGAATGGAGCAAAAAGCTACCTGGGAATGGAAGCAGACCCGCCCACAAAAGGGGAAGAGCCGCCTGCGCGGTGACCTGGCTCAGGGTGTTGCCACAGTGGGGGGAGACAGAGCAGACACAGAAGAACGCAGAGAAATGAACACAGCAAGGGCAAGAAGAAAGGGGGGGATATGTAACCCCCCAAAAATTGTTAAAAATAATAATAATAATAATAATATTAAAAAAAAAGAAATTTTAATTAATTTGATTGTAAATTGTGGAAAAGTATAGAGTTGATGGTAACACATTATAGTGAGTAGCAGTTGGTTATAAATGGGGTTGCACCTGAAAAGAGTAGTCTGGGGAAGTAAATATCAATTGAAAGAAAGCTAAAGAATAATCTAGGGACTGAATAACACAATGAACCCAGAGGTGGGTGAGAATTGTGGTTGAGGGTACAAATGCAAGAGTGTCCTTCTGTGAGCTAGCAAAGATGTACATTAATATTGCAGGGTGGTGGGAATTTGGAGAAACATGGGAAAACTACAATTGATGGGACCTATAGGCTGTGGTTAACAACAATACCATAATATTCTTTCATCAATGCTAAAGATGTATTGTATTGATAATGCAGGTGTATGAAAAAGTGCACCAGTTATACACTATGGACTATGGTTGGTGGTAATAGTCTGATGATATTATCTCATAATCTGTAACAAATATTCTACCTCGGTGTGGTGTGTTGGTGAAGGGGTATTGTATGGGAATTCTACACATATTCATGATAGTTTTGTAAGTTCACAACCTCTTTGATAAAAATATATTTTTAAAAAATAGGGTGGGTTGGGGGCAAATACAGCAGATGTAAGATAGGGACTTTAGTTAGTAGTAATTGATGTAGTATTAGTTGATGATGCTCCCGCATAGTTTGTAAAAAATATCTCACAACAATGCAAGGTGTTGGTGGAGGGGTGATATATGAGACTGCTGTATGATGTTTTGTATGTTTATTTTGTAAGTTCACAATCTTTACCCTACACTTATTGTTTATGCATGTTCATGTATGAATGATATACTTCGATAAAAAGTAAATTAAAGAAAAAGACAACAGAATAATAAGAGTCTTCCACCAAATGCTATTAGAGCTATAAAAACATGCACAACATTGAAAATTAATGAAGGTACAGGTCCCACATTGTGATGCAGTAAGAATATATAAAGTCAAACTTTTTTGTACAACTACCTTTTGTGGTTGAGTAGTTTCTTTGTTTGGCAAGGAAATTGCTACTTTGGACTCATTAAGGATTTACAGAACGTGATTGGCTAAAACCATTATGTGTTTTTCAGTGGCAATTGCAGAACCACCAGGCACAAAAAAAAGCCAATGGGTAGAACAACCAGTGGGCCCAATTTACTCTATATCTAGCCTTTATGATAAAATGACATAACTCAGGGGGAAACTACTCCACATTACAGATATTGTGTATTATCAACACAATACATATTTGGCATTGATGAAAGAATATTGTTGTTCCATGCAGTCAGAAGTGACGGGATCTATGGTGACAGATTCAGCCATTAACCATCCTAAACCATTATATACAGCATATCTTAGTAAAATCCTAGACTACTAAACTGTTCTCTTATAAGGGAAAAACATGTAATTGTGAGACTCATTGAAAGATGATAGCTGAATCTCAGTCTTAAATGAGAAGGTCTGGTTCCAAACTCATTGAAGGTGTTTATTCTTCCATGTCAGCAATGCATTCCATGTTGTTGAATTTGCAGAAGTTATGGTGCAAGGAAGGCCAGTTGCACCTGAGGATGGCAGGTTTGTGCAAACCCAACATTGAGTCCAATTGTGGGCATGAAATACTGCTGAAGCCCATTGTAGAAAGGTATTGGCTAGGGCACTATAGGCAAAAAGAAATATATTTATGGGGAACAATAAGGGGCAGAACATGCTGTTCTAACAGTATGCAAGCAACATTTCCATTAGCAGATAGTCCACATAGACACACATAGGGTCCCAGCAATTATGGCTCTATTCTGACCAGCCACCTTCCCTGTTTCCTATACTAACCCACCTCAATTTCCCCTCAGAGAGATCATACCCTTATTCTTAAGAGGGTGATGAGGGACAAAGGTCATTCTTCTGTAGTTGCTTCTTGCTTGTTAGGGCTGAAGACTCTGCCTGACAAGATGTGAAACACTCTGGTTATTCTTTTGAGGTTGAGGGAAGGCAAATCTGGCACCGTGGTTGGAACTGTATAAAATCCTTTCATGACTAATGTCTTGTTTAGGAAGGCATTGATTCTTGAAGAAATAAACTTGGAACTTTGAAGATACTAAAAAGATAAAGAAAATGGTGATAAGTGGCCCCAAAAAGGAGATGATCCTTGATGATCCATGGGACTGAGAAAGGTCAGGTGCCTTCAGAGGCTACATCCTCCAGAAACTGATGGGATTGATCTTGTAAGTTACAAATGCTGTGTAGAAAACTGCCACCCATAGGTTCCATAGCAGTGGTTATGACTAGGTCAGCTAGAAGAGGTATGAGGAGAGTCACTGCCCTAAACATAAGCTCACAAAAACTATATAGGCAACAACAAAATAAATATATGGCAAGCAAAATACAGACAATACTTAAGAGAACCATTCATTTATCTTAAAGGCACATTCATTAATTACTTAGAAAATGAATTAAGTTTACAAAGATTTTTAACATGTTCAATATTATGCTTATTGTGATGGTTTGAGTTTGAATTAATTATGAATTCCAAAAATATAAATTAGATTATGTTTGTAAGCTCATCTGTTCATCTGGGCATGATTAAGTTATGAGTAGGGCGTTAATTGCCATGTCAGTGAGATGTTGAGCCCCACCCCTCAGTGGGGGTGGTCTCAAGTAGAAGCAGAGATTAGAGAGAAGCAGAGAGGAGA
>PVKH010038214.1:0-11357 GCA_004027955.1 Chaetophractus vellerosus | reverse complement strand
CCTTATGGCTCCTGCCAAGCTTCAGTAACTTCTGGGTAAATTATACCTTGCAAGGGATTCTTTGCAGGTCTGTGGGCCTGAGACTGGCATTCAACAAGTTCCCACTCTTTTTGCCTAGTCCTCACCATATCTGTTTCTGAGCAGCCTGCAGCCACTGGTGGAAGAGCTGTCCAAGAGCTTCAAGGGCACAATAGGAGGCATATCTTCCCTCGCAGACTATAACCCAACAGGAAGGAAGAAGCAGATGGAAAACACAAGTACCTAATCAGACCTTTGATGTTACACAAAGCAAATTGCATTTCAAGCTCGAGAGAACATGAGCCATTCTAAACCTGATTAAGATTCATACCTTACCAAATTGTGATTAATGTTTATTTTGGAAGAGTGGATTGTCACTATTTTCAGATTCTGCTTATTCATCCAGCTAATCTTCCTTTGGGGAAGTAGGAGAAAGAGAAGGCTTTGGATTGCCCTAACTTGTCTGCTGGGCAAAACTGAGAAGGTGTTTGTTGTAGCTGCTTCTTGAATAGCACTTTTCAGAATCCCAGGATGGAGAGACTCTCACCCTGGCCACCCTAAGGCTCAGGGTTTTAATGAGCTTACTCTGAGCCACCCCACCCCACCCCACCTCCTAGCACTGGCCTTGGGGACTGGCCCTGGCGTGGGGAGCTAGTGGGCTAACTTCAAAGGGAAATGGTAATAGTGAGATTTCAGGTACCAAGCTGGCTAGCTGGTGAGTATTTGGAACAGATTGTGTGTGGTGGTACTTTTTTTTTTTTTTTCAACCCAAAACACTACCTAAAATTTTGGAGAAGAAAATAGAATCACTCCTAATTCTACCATGTTTTATAGTTCATATGTAGCTTTTTAGATGGGTTACTGCATTTATTTGTACACATAGATAATAAAACCTTTGAAATTTGTGTTTTCATTTAGCATATTCTAAACATTCCATGTTGATGAGCAGAGTTCTCCATCATTTTAAATTATTGCTGAATAATTTTCTGTCTGGGGTCTCCTCTCCCTCTCTTCCCTTCCTGCCTCTGTTCTTCCCCTTCTCTCTCTTCCTTCACTGACAATTCTGTTACTCCCTTGCTCCTCATGATCTATCATCTTTTGCTCCAGCTCTATTTTATTATTTCCTTTTTATTCACTCTAACTTTTTTGTACTATATCCTCCAACCTATGCAAATAGTATGGGAAAAAAAAGAACTTTGCAAAATTTGGCCAATATTGACTCTTTAGTTCATTATGAAATAATTTGTGTTTCCTTTTTTGTTGGTGGCTTTGTAATAGTTTCTACCCAGGTTCTATGAGAACAAAACTGACACTGTTTTGAAAGCCTTTCACATCCCCAGAAGGAGGAGAGGCAAACTATTATAATAAACGTTTATGATCTTTATTTAGGAACATGATACAAATATGTCACTTCTAAGTCTTGATGATTTATGTTTCCCAGACCCTGTGCCAGTCCACAAAGATGGGCAGAGCGAAGCCAACAATGGGCTGGAAGACCTGCAGTCTGTGGGGACCAGCAGGCTGCTTTATCACATCACCGATGGAGACAATCCGCTGCTGTCACCACGATGCTCCATCTTCAGCCAAAGCCAGAGGTTCAACTTGGACCCTGAATCAGCCCCTTCCCCACCCAGCTCTCAGCAGTTCATGATGTAAGAAAGCCTTATTTTGTTTTTAATCTTCATTTCTTATGGTTTTTCACATACCTCATTTATGAACTACTGTGAAGTTTGTGTCTGAAATAGTGCAAACATGCCTACCAATGCACTGTAAAGACCTGGACAATAAATGACAGCATCAGTGCAATTTCTAGGGGGGAATGCTCTTTCAGGCCTTAACGTCTCAGGCGGAAATGGTCATGAGCTATAAGCTACCCCAGGGAGTCACACGTTTAAACATATTTGGTAAAATGACCAGAGTCCTAAAGAAGCGTGTGTACATGTGAATATTAGGAATCCTGTTTTTGATGAGCTCACTCTTCTTTCCATCTCCAGTAGTAGTTTCAATGGATGGATGGTGGGAACTCTTAAGGGGTGCCCACTTCAAGTCCTTAGATTCTAGAAAAGTGGTTTACTTACAATGGCTGCAAAAAAAGATCAGATGTCTGCCCCTTTATATTTGGAATTTGCATTGTAGATTGGAGTGAGGGAGGGGAGTTGTATTTTTTTTTTTAAGTTCCACAAATAATTTTGATGCATAGCTAAAGTTCAGAATCCCTTGGGTAAAAATATGCCCAAAGCATCCAGAGCTTCTCCTTAATAATTCATTTTGTTTTTCATGAGTTTAACCCAACTTGGGCCCACGGGCTTGAGGGAGTTAGTAATTACTGCTCTTGCATGTGAAATTGTGTGTCATGTGAGAGTACACATTTTCTGGAGAGAGGGCCCGTTCATTTCATCAGATTCCCAAAGGCTCTGTTGAATCCAGAAAAGTTAACCATTCACCTAAATCTTCTTTGAAAATGTTGGTAGTTAGAGGACTTGTGCATCCTAGTTAGGATAATGCCTCAACTCTCTTCTTGGTCTTAAAGTGACCTCCTCCAGGCTTCGGTAAATGCATTTCCTGATCTTAATATTCTGACACTGTACACTAAATTTCCTTATGACACTGCTCATGATGGAGTTCTGTGATTAGGGGTCACCATTAATGAGCAGATACTACCACAGTAGGTTCATCCGGTAACAAGCCGCCCTCTGGACTTCTTTGATAGTCCAGGAAGCTCGGTTTGTGGACTCGCAGCAGTACTTACTGGAAGGCCATTGTTTCTGATGCTCTTTCCCCAAAACCACCACAGGCCCCGAAGCTCTTCCCGGTGCAGCTGTGGTGATGGCAAGGAGCCACAGACCATCACCCAACTCACCAAGCACATCCAGAGCCTCAAGCGGAAAATTCGGAAATTTGAAGAAAAATTTGAACAAGAGAAGAAGTACCGGGTAAGGACGCTGTGGTTTGAAATAGCAGATTCTATCAGAGGTGTGTGGGTTTCCCTGAGCCTCTGTCCTTTCATTTCAAGTACCCCTTTTTGCCGTCTAGCAGCATTGCTCCTGTTGGCCAACCTAGAACCTGTCCTAAATTGAGTTCACCGTCCTGGGACTGTCTTGTCCTCAGATGCTGTCAGGTGATCTTGTCTGAGTTATTTCCTGGTAATGAAGTACAGTTCTTATTCCCAATCTTATTTGCCTATTGAGTTGCTCCCTCCTCCTGCCCCCAGGAAGTTTTATTAATCACTGGCATTCTAGGACCAAAATTTGGAAAACGTTTGAATTACAGTCTAATTTTTACTTTAACCCTTTCCCACTTGCATTTTGATGAGAAACTCTTGAGGACCTAAAGGGCAGAATCACTGATTGCAGAACAGAATGGTAGGACAGACAGTTTTCTTTGATAGAAAATCACTTACTAATAAAAGAATGGGGACATGTCAAGTGGCATCTTTCAGTCTACTCCTAAGAACAAACTTTGATAAATCCCTTCCTGTCAGTCACCAGTCTTTGCACGGGTGCTACAGTGTGGCAAATTTGAACCTTTTTTTTTTTTCCCCATATAAGAAACAGTAGCATCATAGGTAAGTGTCCCTATGGCCAATCTTGGTTTTTATTGATTTTCTCTAATGGTGACCATGACATAGAGAAAAACCATATCCATGTGAAATTGCATAGAGATATTAGGTCTTTGGCAGAGGGCCCAGAACAGCTTGTTGTTAGAAGAAAAGAGAATGAGGCATAATCTCTTGTACATCTTGAAATATTTAAAGGCTCACTAAGCGGAAGGCAACTGGAAGGTCCCTCTGATCATGGGCTAAGTTCTGGGGAGTGGGGTGAGTAGGTAATATCCTGCTTGTCTGCTCTTCCTGTCCTGTGTTTCCACCATGGCCTCAAATTCACTAAAAGATGGCTGTTGAGTGGCTTTTTGCTTTGCAAAATGGAAAAAAATCAGATTGGCTTTCAAGATATTCATATTCAGGGTGTTAAATTCTCCTCTTTCTCAGCAATCAAGAAGTCAGATGCTTGCTGTCTTTTATAGAGAAGGCAGGGGCCTTACATATTAGCTCAGGGATTTATTTTACAGATGAGGAAACCGAGGCCCAAAGATGATTTGTATCTTGCCTTGTGTTCTTTCAGTCCAGGCTTGGAGAGGTAGGTTAGTGATGAGTGTGTTTCTCAGTGGAGGAATAGAAAAAAAATATATGAATATCCAGACTTTGACAGCTCCAGATATCCAGAGAGAAGCTGATTTCCCCTGTTTCTTACTGGAGTGTCATTGGGTCTGTGATATCCTCCCACCAAAAACTGTAGAGTAACAACTAAGGACTCCGTTCCCAGGGCCTGTTAAACTTTCCCATACCTGGCCTTCCTTGAATCAGACTGACCTGGATTTGAATCCCAGCACAGCCACTTAGGAACTTAGTGACTTAGGACTTGTTCCTTTATCTTTCTGAGTCTCAGTTTATCCATCTGTATAGTGGAGTTAAGACTAGCAGTGACTTCTTAAGTTGGTGAGTATTACGTGAGGGAGTGTGTGTAAAATGCCTGTTACAGTGTTTGGCACAAAGGAAGTCAGTGCTCCTAAAGATTAACTTTTTAATCTGTTTGAGTGATTTTTGAACAGGCTATCTCATGGCCGTCTCTGCTTTGTCAAAAAAAAAAAATGAAGCAAAATTATATTCATTAATTCTCCACTGGAATTTTTTACCTCAGCCACAGACCCTGAGACTGTTTCTCCCAAATACAACAGCCACCTGGCAGCTGCCTGTTTTGGAAGAGAATTTCTCCTGGAACTTCCTGCATTTGTCTGGATAGCAGGTTATCCGGCACAGAGACCCTAACACATGTAAACACTCAGAGGCAGAGGATAGACTTGGGAGCAGGAAGGGGAGGAAGGCTTCAGGGTCACCGCAGCTTCAGTGTGACTCAAAGTCTTGGTGTAATCAGAACCTTGCCAGCACAGGAAACAGGGCTTCCCCTTACCCTTCTTGTCTGGGTGCCAGGCTGTAGTTAGAGGTCTGACATGTCAGTGTGGGCTCTAATTGGCTGCTGTGTGAAGGCTTCCCTCCCTGGCAGCCTGACTGTGGAATTAATAGCAACCACTGCTAATTTTTAAATCTGAACTACTGCTGGGCATGTGTGTTCTTCTGATGCCCTTATACAACATAATCTTTTCCTCTCTGTTGGATGGAACCATATCCCACCCCTATCTGAAACGGTGCTTATTCCCTACAATTCATTTTACATTTGACTATTATTGGGCTCATGGGCCTAGAAAAGGCTGTTTCTGCCAGGTGTCCACTTTTCATGGAATCAGAGAATGTTAGAAGTGTGAGAGATCAACCAATCTTGTTTCTTATTTGTGGACCGAGGAAACTGAGGACCAGAGAGGGGAAGTGACTTTCCAAGAATCACACAGCAAGAATTTATCTAGCCAAGAAAACTCCAGGTTTTTCTTTTCAATCCAGAAAACTTTCCAAGGTGCCTTTTGAGCCATCTTTGGCAAACCACAAATCTGTTTCATTGGCACCCCAGAATGTGGCTCAGGAGCCTCATGTTAATTGTACTGAGCATATAACTTCTGCATATTTGGCCGATGGGATCTATTAAGCCAGAATATTTTAGTTCAGAAGTTAAATGGCTTGAAGAGCTACAGCTTGTATATGAAAACTTTCCATGTGATGAAAGCTGCCATCCATGCAAGCTTGATTTAACCTCTTTTAAAAGCTCCCTCAAGGGTAGGAAAAGAAAAAATTCATTTCAGAAATTGATTTTGAGCTTTAAAATACGTTGTCAGAAAATTCAGCGTTAAATTTCTCCAAGGTCCTATATGCAGTAGTGAAAGCTCATTTCTTTGGCACCCACTGGTTCGGTGTCATGTGTATGCACGTGCCATATTTCAAAAGATGGCATTAACTGTGGAGCATACCCAGAAAGCACTGGGCAACAAGATATGTTCTCAGATTGAGATGGAGAATTCTGTGAGGATTTTGAGAAATCAAATATAAGATATTTGTTGTATAATTGGACTGTTACCCAAGCCAAAGTCTTATGTGTTTAACAAAAAAATCGTTTCTCGAATAGTTTCACATTTGTAGACTATAAAATAGGGAAGTAGTAGGAAGTAGTGCAGTGCCTCATTCTGGCCAGCCACGGGTGGGACCAGGCGAAGCTGTTTCATAAGTGGGCGCCCACATGTTACTGTCCATGGTCCTGACACCGGGGCTCCCCCACAGAAACCATAGTCTCCTGCCCAAACTCTTCTAAGATTTTTATATCACTGCAGAACTGACAGAAACATGCCTGTGTTTCACACATTCTGTATCTGATCCCATATACTCTGGATGATCCTGTCACACTTACAAGTACCTGTTTTTTCCCCTTGAGCTTGGGAGGAAGGTGTTCTCCATCTGCCTTTGTCTCCCTCTTACCAACCTCTTACCATCCAACTGTTGTTGCTACGTGAATGTCATGGAGCCTTAAAGAAACATGGCAGAGTTGAACTGCTATATAGCCCCTTGTATAGCCTCGATTCAAATAACCATTAATCTCGGGCTTGCATAGAAGTAACCAGGGTGGCGTCAGCCTGTTTAAGAATGTTTCTTACTAATCTGTGGATGTGGGTGGCAGAGGTTGGGGGCTATGTGAGTATGCTTGGCTACCTCTCTCGCCTATTTTCTCTTTTCTGTAGAATGCCTATTTTTATGCTCTGAGAAGGAGAAATCAAGCAAATCTAGGTGAATTATCTGTACTGAAAATCATTACTTTCTAAAATAAAAAATATATTCTTATTGCCCATACAAGGTATAAGCTACTTGGTAGACATACATCTCTCTACATTTGGTTTTCTCAGTAAAGACTTTCAGTATTCCTGTGAAGATTAGTAGTAACACAGCCACTACTACCACTCCTGCTAGCGGTAATAATGACAGCAGCAACAACTATTGTAGTTCTAGCTAACGCTTCCATAGTGTTTAGCAAGTGCCTGGAATTATTTTCAGGGCTTTATATGTATTGACTAATTTATCCCTCATGACAACTCTACAAGGGAGATGCTACTATAATCCTCATTTTATAAATGAAATTGAGGCACAGAGAAGCTAAATAACACCCAAGATCACACATGTGATGAAGTTTCGTTTCAGTGGTAGCCCAGTATGCTATTGAGTCTATCAGTAGTGGGAGGAATAGAAACCTGGGTATTCCCTTGACAGACTGACTCTGCAGGACTACTGACAGGTTTCAGAGATCCTAGGATCTCTTGTCTACAGCCCGAATTTGACCTACAGAAGTGAACTCTGTTTGCTTGTCAGTATTCACCAAGCAGATTGTGGTCACAGCCAGTACATGAGCCACAGTCAAGGGAGTAAGCACTAGTTTGCCTCAGTGAGGTTGTCTGCACAGATGGAGAAAGCCTGGCACCAGTCTGTGGGGTGCAGGTGACCCACAAGGTGACTGAGGGTTAGACTGCAGAGGGTACTGGTAAGGTTAGGACTATGTGAAAATGCTGGGTGGCCAGGGATGATTAGAAACAATGCCTGTGGCAAAGGTGAAAGAGTGGGGGCAGTCAAGATGGTTGCTTTGTTTTCCAGAAACGGCTCTCTCAGCTTTATATGCTCCTGTACTATCTTTGTCCGGCTCAGCTATTTAAAAACTTGTTTTTTCTTTTCTCTCTCTCCCTCCCACCCACATTTTTCCCTTCCCCATAGCCTTCCTATGCTGACAAGACTTCTAATCCTGAGGTCCTGAAATGGATGAATGATTTGGCTAAAGGTCGTAAACAGCTCAAAGGTAAATGCCAGCCAAAGGTTTCTCTTCTGGGAAAGGAAACAGTTAAAATAGTGATAATGTGCTCCAGGCCAGTTTTGACTTATTGCCACCTATAATCTCTTGGACCTTGTTTCCCTGACTAGATTGGAGGCCCCATCTTGCAATAAAAGGGTCCAGGATCTCCTTCATTGTTTGGCTCCATTTACTAAATCTCCTTGCAGAGTCTGAGGAACTCCAGCCTCCCTAGTGGGATGATTCACTTCCATGTGGAAGATTTCAACATGTGGAGCATTTACCTCCCTGGCTTATTGGATGCTTGTATGTTAGAAACGAAAGAGGCCTGAGAAATCATTTACTCCAAATATCCTGTTGTTTAGATGAGGAAATTTATGCTCTGAGAGGAGGAAAGGTCATGAGCTTGGGAGGTGGTTGAGCCCGGTGTAAAATTTGGTTCTCCTGCCTCCAAATCCGGTGCTCTTCCTTCTGTATCCCTCTTTAGAGCTAGTGGTGTGACGATTAATTAATGCTAAATTCCATTTTTAAAAAACTACCGTTATTTATCAATAAAAATTACTTTTCTTCCTCTTTCCACGCTCCTATTTCAATTCTTAGAGACATGGGAACATTTCCAAATTTCAAGAAGGATGGAAATTAAAGGACTAGAAGTGAATTTTAATTCAGTGGCATTAAACTGTAATGATTTAACAGGTTTATAAAATATGCAGTTTCTAGACTCTAAGCCAGAGTCTACCTGGAAAAAACAAAACAAAACAAAAACAAAATGAGCTATGTAATTGAGAAGAAATCAATATAAATGGCATCATTCAAATGAAGTCACCTAGTATATTCTGAAATGTAATTCCCTGGGAAGTCCCAGGTGGCTTTAAAAATTTTTTAATTATCTATGTTTATCTAAAGCCACATTGCAATAATGGTGATTCTTGGAGTTTTAAAGGCTGGCATTAGACAAAACTGTGAAATCTGTCAAATTGGTGCTGGCACTCCCTTCTCCCCTGCCCATTTCCTCATATATCTCCTTAGGTAATCCATGTGAAATGCCTTCTAGAAGCATTTGCATTTCCATAGGGGACTCTTGACTATACAACTTCAAAAACTCAAACAGTTCTTTGAGTGCAGAATTTCTGGTGCTACAGTAGGTAGTAGGTGGAAACTTTAGGGCCAGGATGCTATTGGTCCTTCTCCTCTGAAATCTAAGCCATTTGGTTACTCCCATACATGACCCTTCACCTCCATAAGATCTCGGCTTCTAGAGCCTCCAGTTTTCACACATGATTGGGAGCTAATTCCATTAGCCCTGGTTATTAAGTTTGTCTTGGGCCTGTGGCATGCTATCATTAGCACTGTTTATTTCCACTGACTTGGTAGCAGGAGAGGAAATCCCTGAAAGGCTGTCTGCTCTTATCAGGGCCAGTGAGTCTTCTTTGCTCATGGTAACTCAGAGTTTTTTTCAGAACTAAAGCTGAAGTTGTCAGAAGAACAAGGGAGTAATCCCAAAGTCCAATCTAGAAACCTGTCCTGCGAGCAACCCACAGTCCTCAGAGCGAATGGGCAGTCCGAAGCCGCAGGTCCTGAACCGAGCTGCTCTGGAGAGGAGACCACTGATGCCACATTGACATCCCTGAAGGAGAAGAAAGAGCAGCTTCCTCCCCAGGAGGATGTTAAGGTACCTCATGTTATCTTCATAGGGCCCCAACACTCCATAAGATGCCAGTGAGAGCATGGTTCTAATCAATTGTTGTCAGGGCACTTTGACACACACACTTTCAAAAGACTGGCTCTGGAATTTCAGTCAGCTGAGTCCTTGATGGGCTACTGGCCATGACTTATGAGTGTTTCCATGATTCCAGGGGTGCTGCCATTCTGGA
The DNA here is from genome assembly GCA_004027955.1 of Chaetophractus vellerosus. Lineage (NCBI taxonomy): Eukaryota > Metazoa > Chordata > Mammalia > Cingulata > Chlamyphoridae > Chaetophractus > Chaetophractus vellerosus. The sequence continues at coordinate 1,699 of PVKH010038214.1, read as the reverse complement.
GGTTATAGAGTTGCATGTTGATGGGAAGCAAATGGCAAAACCACTAGAGTATGTCATACCCCTTCCTTCCCCAACTTTTCCCACCAGAAGTTAACAAATGCAGCTAACTTTTACTAAATGAAGCATGTTGTCTAAAATGAGAGAGCTCCACTTATAGTTCCATCTTCCCTTATGTTTTATAAAATAAATCCAGGAAGAGGGATAAGTGGTAAGGAAAGTGGTTTGGTATTTTATATACAACTAGAGAGGTATGGTTTCTTGGGGAGTGTTAGGATGGAACTGAAGACTTCAGCATTAGATGTCTTACTTCTTAAATCTCTGAGACATTCGAGTAGTATTGTCAGTTAGGCATTTGGATATATGAGTCTGGAGCTCAAAGACAAGATTTATTAAATTGTATTTTACAAACCTGATTAACCCATCCTTACCTGCATATCTATGCTTTCATTTCCATTTTGTCAGGGAACCCTCTCTCTGTTCCTTCCTGCACCAACCCTAAGACAAGTATGGTTGCCTTTCCTTTCTTGAGTAAGAGTTATGGCTACCCTATCATAGCTGTTAGTATGCTGTATGCCATGTAGTCTCTCCTGTACTCATCCTTTGCATTGGGTCCTATGTTCTGCAGGTAGAAATGGGCCCTTGGCTACTTCTGTCTTCATGAAATACCTTTAGACTCAAAAGCAACCAATATATGTTATAAACAGTAGAAGATTTTCATCCACTTGGCCAACATATCTCCTCCCTCCTGCAAAGATTCTAGACTTTTGTGTTAGTCAATGGATAACTGCTGTTTTTATATACTTAGGCACATCTGTGGGTTTTCCAGACTTCAGTGCTTCTGAGGACCTTTACTGAATTTTACAGTTTCTCTGACCACACTCTATAAAGACAGCTTGGTGAACACCCAAGTTCTGTTCAATTGATTACAGTAGTGAGGGGTGAGTTTGAATTGGTATAGTAGGTTCAGAGCAGGACACAGCATTTAAACTGGCTGTTTTCTAACCATGTACACTTGGCACATGAATTAGTTTTCTGAGATTCAACTTCTTTATCTCTAAAATACATATGAAACCTACTTATGTAATTATTGTGGAAATAAGGGAAATGCCTGGTTACTGGTGAGCAATCATTCATTTGCAAAAAGATTTGAGTGCCTAATATCTGCTGTGAACTAGGATAAATGTTGGTTATAAACAATAAACAAGGTAGAGAACTATAATGTGAGTCCCTACCCTCTTGGGGTTCATGTTATTTCAGGAATTGGGGTACAACAATAACTCAATAAAAATCTTTACCAACTTTGATAAGTACTATGTAGGGAGTTAAAGCATGATGTGACAGAAAAAAATGGGCATGGCTTAAACTTTAGATAGGGGGAATAGGAAAGCTGAGGAGGTGACATTTAATAAAGAAGAATCAGCATGCAAAGAGAGCAGGAAAGAACATTCTACACAATTGGAACTGTAAATGTGAAGCCTTGGAGCAAGGAGGAACTAGTCACATGCTTGGAATGTTCAGGTTTGTGTGCCAGAGCACAGAAAGGCATGGAATGAAGCCAGAAAGATAGATCAGAGCCCATCATGCAGGACATTTTAGGCCAAAGAAAATATTAGGAAGCTGTTGAAACATTTTAAGAAAAAAGTGGCATGACCTGATTTACACTTTAAAGATCTGATTGCTCTGTGGAAAATAAATCAGA
>PVKH010038213.1:0-11358 GCA_004027955.1 Chaetophractus vellerosus | reverse complement strand
TTCAGGAGAAACAGAATCCCAAGTGCTTCTAACAGCTTTGGCCAAGTGAACTTTAAAAAAATACCTTCTATTTATTCAAAAAAGCGCCATGCCATTTCTGTATCCCCATTTTTAAGGAAATCACAGCTACCTGGTATAGTACATTGGTAAAACAGGTGGGCTCTGAAGTGAGACTGCTTGGATTCAACTCCAGGTTGAATACTTATGAGCTGTGACCATTTGAGCATAATTTTATACCCAGTTTCCTCATGTGTTTAATGAGGATCATAATAATATCTCTCTTACAAAGTTGTGGTGAGGATCAAATGAAATTATCGAGGCAAAAAACAACTATTTGGCACAGTCCCTGTTACATCATATGTGCTCAATAGATGCTGGGGATTGTGATCAAACCCTGGTATATGCACTCAAATAACTGTAAGACAAAATGATAAAGTGCTATAAGAAAGGTACGGATAAAATTCTCTGGCCATATTGTCTTTCAAATTACTTTTTAATGGAAAAGGTATAAACCAGAGAAAGAAGAAAATTTTGCTGGCAGGTATCCCAGTAGTAAAAAAGAGCAAACACAGGGAAAGAAAATCAATAGAGGATTTAAAATGTTCTTTTTTCCTTTGACACCTAACCTCCTGCCTCCAAATTTTTCCAATACCAGAGTTTATCTACTATAATGACAAGATGATACCATATTTTTTCTTGTCCACATGACCCAGTGGTTCAGGGAAACAGGTCAAAAGTGGTGGCATTTTTAACTAAATTTTAACTAAATCTCAACAAACCAGATACCCAGAATGGACGTGGCATTGCAATATAGAATATACCAAGTGGGAAGCAGATACTCTCTGACAGAGAACTAATGTGACCTGGAGTATTTCACATTCTTTCCTGGCTGGAAAACAGAGGTACCTAACTGGGCCAGAGATAAATAAACATTTGATATGTATGAATATCCCAAAATTTAAGCTGCCCTAAAGTCATAAAGAGTAGGGATTTAAAGCAGTGCTTCTCTAATTTTCATGTGCATTTGAATCACCTGGGGAGCTTGCTAAAATTCAGATTGTGATTTGGTAGGTCTGGAATGAGGCCTGAGATGCTTTTTATTTCTTTTATTTATTTTTTATTTAGGTACCGGGGGCCGGGAATCCAACCCGGGACCTCTATATGGGAAGCCTGGGCTCAACCACTGAACCACATCGGCTTCCCTGATTTGGTTTTATTGTTTGTTTTGCTTGTTGTTCGTCTTTTGTTTGTTTGTTTTTTCAGGAGGTACCAGGAAATGAACTCAGGACCTCCCATGCATGAAGCCTGAGCTCAACTGCTTGAGCCACATCTGCTCCAATGCTGCATTTTTAACAAGTTCCTTGGTTATGCTGATACAGGGAGGAGACCCTATCTTTCCAGTAGGGAGGGTTTAGAGCATAGACTCTGCCTGGGTTTGATTGCTGGCTCCTTCTCTGACTAGCTGTGTGACCTTGGCCATGTTAGTTAACCTCTCTGAATTGTTTTTGTCATCTATAAAATCTCTATGGGATTTTATTTTTTTTCATCTCTAAAATTATGACAAAATCAGTACCTACATAAATAGTTATTGTGAAGCTTAATTAATACATGTAAAGCATTTAAAACAGCACCCAGCACTTAGTAAGCACTCAATACATACATTTTTTGCAAATGAATAAGGGTTTCTCATTATGAACATTGAGCCAGTCAACAGATGAACATCCCACAAATTGTAATTGAGCTTAATTTATCACCATGATTTATTTTAAGCCATTAATGTCAACAAACACATTAATCTCCACATCTAAAGCTTGGCAAGTTACAATTTTTCAAGTCACAGAACTTAAAAAAGAAGTTAATTAACAATGCTCTTGGTGATAGCCATATTCAGAGGCAAGAATTGTCATGATATGACAATAAATTTCTTCATCTACTTTTTTTTCATGAAAAAGGCAACACAAGTCAGAATTAAAGGTCTTAGGAAAATTACTGAAATGTACTCTGCTAGTAGCTTCACAGTGTTATAGGTAGTTTGTTTTCTTCCCTCACGTTACCCTTTTAAGTCACATAAAGAAACATGTTGTTAAACTCAATAGTAACTTCTCTACCTGTACCTGCCTTTGCCTCCCCATCCCCCTTGCATTCTATTCTCTACACAAATGCCAGATGGAACTCTCTAAGATGTAAATCGGGTAATGTCTCCTCTTCCAAAGCCTTCGATGGCCTCCCGTTAGAGGAGGAGTTAGAATACAATCTAAACTCCTTATTTTATGAATCTATGATATACTATAGGTCTGCATTATAAGTCTCATGCCTACATCTCTAGCTTTACCTTATCTCATCCTCCCCTTTAGTCTTCTAGGCTTTTCCATTTCTCAAGTATGCCAAGCCACGTGTTTGGTTCGCTATCTTCTAAGCCTGGGGCATTTTTCCTTCCTCCAGCATCTCTGATGCCTCTGCACATGCAGGCTCATTCTTATGCCTCGGTGGCAGAAAACTCTCACCCTCAACCCAGCACCCTATGTAAAGTTGGCTTTCTTCTATTACTCTCTCACACAACCATAGTTATTCCGTTTGTTTACTGGCTGTCTCCACATGTTTATCTTGCTCACTGCTGTACTTCAGCATCTAGCTTGATGCTTGGCATTTATATGATAGGTCTTTAAAAAACATAAGTGTCAAAGGATGAGATAAATGTACCTTTTATTCATTTGTTCAAGAATGCTGTATGTTCAGGACAACTGAGACAAATTCTGTGCAGTGGGAGCACAGGGTATATGTGGGAAGGTCTGGGTAAGGGAGGGGATTGATGGTCACCGATACAAAGCCTTTAATATCTCACTAAGGAGTTCAGATTTTACAAGGTAATGGAGAGTTATTAAAGGAATTTAGGTAGTTAAATGGCATGTTCATCACTAGTTTTTAGAAAAATAATTCAGAGAGCTGCATGGGCTAGAAAGAGAGGCAAGAAACAGAGACAAGTTTGGAGGCAACTGCAGGAGTCCTGGAGTGTAGTTAAGAGGTCTGGCCCAAGGGCCTTGACAATGAAGAAGATAGGACAGAGACAACAGGCACATAGCAAACATAACAAGTGGATGCAGGAGGATGAAGCAAAAGGAAGTCAGGGTGACTCCCAGGAATGTGGCTTGGACAGTGAATCGAAGGTGATGTCCTTCACCAAGACGGGAAATGAAGGAGGAAGGAAGAAAAACCAAAAATGCAAATCAAAGGCAGGTTTTGTGGGATTGGTAGGGGAAAAATAACAGAGAAAGAAACCACCACTGAAAATATTTTTATGTTTGGCTTATTCTTGTATTCAGGTTACAAAGTAAAAATCACTTCCTTTGTGAGGCTTTCTCTAAACTCTAAAGAAGCCTCTTTGCAAACACTTTCTCTGAAGACCTCACTAACACGGTCACACTACCTTGTTTTATTTTCTTCAGTGCACTTAATCATTTATAGTTTCTTATTTTGTTGTTGTTTATTTTCTACTTTGACTAGAATATAAATTCCATGAGAGTAGGAACTTTGTCTCTTTTCTGTGATAACTATTTATTTTTATTTTTTATGTTTACAAATATGGTAAAAGAGGTGTGTGGACCTCAGCGATCACCTCTAAGAATAAAAAAATTGAAGAAGCCAAAGCCGTCATTTAAGACAGTCCATTCCTCTGATGGATAAAGAAGCTGAGCTCCACCAATGCCCAAGAGGACCTGCCCAAGGCAAAACAGCCAGTTAGTTAAGAGGAGTTAAAACACCTATGTTCTAGTCCACCTTTGTGCGTTAATAATGACATAAACTTAGGAACTTCATGACATCAAAGAGTTTTTCAGTTTCCTCCATGGGTATTTTGAGAAGTAAATAAAATAATAACACGTGTTGATCAGGACCTTCACCCAATCTGTGCCAGATCATTTTCAACTTTTTCTTACTATTTTTATATCCACACTGACATCTCTAATAGCAATCTTAAGATCCCTTTGCAGCTTGAATTTTAACTTTCAAAACAACATGCTCTGTATGCTTTCAAATTTCCTCTGTCTGCCAGAATGTGGAACAATTTCCCTCTCTTTGTAGCTCTTCAACACTTTATAAGTGAGATGTATAACAACATTGTTTGACCTTAGCTGCTTTTGAGTGTCTCTCTCAGTTTCTTAAGCAAGTTTAATTTTATTACAGGTAGCATAATAGTATTGTTTTACAGGCCCTTCCCTCTATGTTTATATGATCCTGGAACAAGTTGGTAATTTCTTTTTGCCTCAGGTTCCTCGCCTGTAAAGTGGAGATAATAGTACACTTCATAAGGTTTTTGTGGAGATTAAATAAATTATCGCGTATAAAGAATTTTTAATAGTGCCTACCATATAGTTTCATTTAATAATTATTAGCTATTATTCCTACTATTTGTTAAACTACATATGAAGTTCTTTAGATAATTCTCAAACCAATACTATGAAATTTCTACAATTTTCTCCATTTTACCAAAAAGAAACTAAGGCTCAGAGAGCTTAAATAACGTCAACTTCACACAGCTAGTAATGGTAAGGTTGATATTCAAATTGAAGGGCAAGTTCCACTGGACGTCAAGTCTATGCTCTTGACCATGCCACCAAAAGGCTCTGTTTTAAAGGAGCCAAATCATTTCACCAACAAAACAGATATTTATTAAACCAAGCTGTCATCAACACACTTAAATCAAATAAACTTTTGACCAGCATCCTTCTCAAAGTAAGTGCAATGGCATTCAGAGAAGGGGGGAAGCCCAGTGAGGTGGGTTGTCAGGGAAAGCTTGAGGAAGACTTGGGCAGGACCTTGATAATATTTGACTGTTTTTAATTACATTGAGCCTCAGGTTACAATAACAAACCTAAAGGTCAACCCCTGACAAACTTTGAGCTGTCGTCTGGCCCGCAAATTTCTCTTCTCAGTTTTGTTGGGAGGCCTTAAGCCAATTGCTCAAGTGTAGTTCATACCTCCCTTTTTAATTAACCCAATTATAACTCATGAATGGTGACATGTGTCAGGAGAACAACCCCTAGTGAGGGCATTTCGTTAACTTGATCATATGTGAACCTGAAGGCACGTGCCTTGCATAGACAGCTTTGTTATCAGTGGTTGTGCCAGTTACCAAGTTAACAGGGAACAAGCTCAGTTTATTGCGTATGGTGAGCCCACTATTCCAGTCATTTCAACTAGAATATCTTTCCCAAATCACAAACCTTCCCTGGTGATTTATGACACATCCCATGCCACGGTTACCATTTTCTTCTCCAAAATTATATGTAATGCAAGTGCTGGCATCTAATTTTATAATTCCAATTCAATATATCAAACTATCCCATTATATAGCTCTAAGTCAGTGATTCTCAACCTTGGCTGTACAAAAGAATCACCTGGGGGGATTTAAAAAATCTCAATGCCTATGTCCAGGCTATCAGCCAGACCCATTAAAAAAGAATCTCTGTTCCTGGGGTTTAGGTATCAGTATTTATATAAAATGATTACAATGTGCAACCAAGGTTGAGAACCACTGCTTTAGGGGGTCAGGAAAAGTAGGATCAATGTGTTTAAAAAACAAACTAATAAAAATTTCCTGAAATTTATCTTTAAAGAGATACTGGTTATAATGGGCTATTGTTTATTTGCCCCTCTCAGTATACGGTTGACATATTTGGCTCTGTTATTTCAGACTACTCTTCTGTCATGTGACACTTCATTAGACAGCTATTCTTTTGAGTTTTATGCTCCTGAGTTTTCAAAATAAAACACCTCTGGGCAAAACATCATTTGGAATACTTAGATAATCAAACACATTTCCATTAAAGCTGTTCTTGAAGCAGTAACTATACTTTTTTTTTTTTAAACAAAGAAAAAGCTCAGGAAGTTCATTCTGTTCTTTAAATATTCAACCAAACCTGGTATTTCTAAGTGACAAATGAGAGGAAATAATTTAGGGCTGAGATATGATACTTAGAGAAGACACGGATGGAAGTCAATCACTGAAAGCCGAGTCATTAGAGGGCTCCCACACTGTATGCATGTGGGACAGTGCCCCTATTTCTTACATCCTGTTGTTACAGACATAGAAGACTGAATTGCTTGGTTCTTTTTGTAAACCAAATCCTCAAGAACTTTTTCGTCTTCACCCAAAATCTTCATTACTCTTAAAAATAGAGTTCTTCCGCAAAGAATTGGGAGGGATAATTGATTGCTTTCTACAAGGTTCTGAATCGAGTGTTTCATATTCATTACCTCCTTTAATTCCACAATAACCCATGAGGTTGACGATGTTATCTCCAGTTTAAAGGTGTGGAAACTGAGGCACAGAACTTTTAGGTAACTTGCCCAGCATAACAGGGCTAGAACAAGGATAAGAATTTATGTCTGCCTGACAGCCAATTCAAAGTAATCTCTACTATCATTATCACAGACTTCTCAGAAAGAAAGACAATTAGCCACTAAGAAAGTTTTCAATAGAGCCTACATCCTGAAGATAAACTAAACGAGGATGAATGGCAGTGGAAAAAGGCTTTGAATGTGTTCAAATAGTGACTTGGGGGAACCAAAAGAAGGATTCAGATAGGAATAGTCACAAAAAAAAAAAAAAGGTGTCTGCCCGATTTCTTGGATGCTAAGTAGTTATAGTCCCGCAACAAGAATTGGACTCTGAAAAACAGCAGTGTAGAAAAGTCAATTTAAAAACCCAACAAAATTTAACAAGGGAGAGATGAGATTATAAAAATACTCTAAGCATCACATAAAATTCCTGAGACGCTAGGAAAATGATTTTTTAGTATTTCTGTTTATTTTGGGAAAAAGTTTAAAGTAGGATTTTTAGCTCAATCCAAGTATAATACTCATAAAATTGAGGGATGAGAATATGAAGACTTTAAGCCATTTTTCTTTATTGCCCTGATCTCAATTTCTTCCCAGATCTTAGTTTTTACACAATTGTCACTTTTGCTTTCTCTCCAGTTTGGTTTCATACCAAGTAATCATCTATATTCTCCTTTATCACATATGACTATCTACATTTTCTTTCAAAAATACATTTGATAAGAAAATAAAGCATTTTAAACACAATGCACCCAAACTTTCCAAACTGAGTTAGCAAATTTGGTGTCTTGTCATGGGGGCAGAGGGGGGGCAGCATGAAGCTCTAGCCTCTGATCATGTGGTTTGAACTAAAACTTACACATTTCACATGATGAACTTTTCAAACAAAAATCCACTCCTTATTAAGACAGTGACATTTGAATAATACAACTGAATGTAACAGTGACAAATTAAACTTTTATTGCAACCCTACTATGAGCATAGATTTGAGCTAGTTGCTCCTTGCAGTTTAAGATAAGGCAAACACAGATATCTTTTGTTAATATTGAGTGATAAAAACTATTACTAAAAAAAAGTCACTAAATAAGAATGTGGTAAATACTAATTTACAGTATAGTAGAAATGACAATCATTTGCTGAACATTTATTATGAGCCAAGCAATTTCTAAATATCGTCTTTCATGTTTACAAGTGGTGATATCCAAAATATTTTTTAATTGATTGTTCCTATCAGCAAAATTTTTTTGAACATCCATCCCCCATGTATTGCTAGTTTGTATAGTAATATGTTCTTATAAAACTTTAATAATATATTATGTTTTATTTATTTATATTTTTGTCCGGTATATCATGGATGATCTTTGGCATCCCCTGGGAGAAAGGTCTCAAGGAACAGTATTAACCTCGCTGTTTGGCAGACACTACTGGTTGCCCCCCAATAGTCATTCTCCTTTCTTCCCACAGTGATGAGAATCTCCATTTTTATCTGGATCCAGCAGCCCACAATAAAGACTGCAGTCTCCCTTTGCAGCTAAGCCTGGCTTTATGTCTAGGTGCTGGCCTTTGGGATAGGAGAAGAAGAAATCATTTTAAAACTTCCCAGAAGTGCCTTGAAAGGGAGGTACTATGACCTTCCCTCTCTACTCCACCCAGCCTGCTGCTTGCAATGTCATCATGATGGCAGGCCTTTCGGACTATGTGGATGAGAGCGGCACCCTAGGGTGGTGGAGCAAAAAGACATTCCAGCTCTGTACGGCCCACCTATGGACAGTTACATGTGAGTGAAATTAACTTCTATCCTAAAAAAGCACTGCTATTTTAGTTTCTCTTATATGTAACTGAACCTATAACCTAATACACCACATAATATAGTTATTACTATTTCTACTTACAGATGAAGAAAAGGGTTAGAGAAGTTACATAATTTCCCCAAGGTAGCCCACCTAATACATAGGTTAGAATCAAAAGAATCTAAAGTCCACCCTCTTTCCACAAAAGCAGGCAACCTCCTATGAGTAAAGTACTATGGAAACAAGAAAAGGGGAGACATTAATTTTGCCTAGGTGGATTGATAAGGACTTCCTGATAGAGGTGGCAGTTTAATAAATATGGATATGCAGGAAAAGGCACTCTGGGCTAATGGAATAGGATGAACAAAGGCAAGGAGATAGGGAAGTATAGAAATGGCTCAATGCAGTCCATTGTTGGTGGATGATCACTATTGTTTCTTTGGCTTTTTTAATTTAACATCTATTTCAGGGTGCCTACTATGTAACAGACACTGACTAGGCCCTAGAGATATAGCAGTTTAAAAAAAGGATGTTTATAAATCCCAAATATGAGAAATATATAAGAAAATGATACTAGTAATAACGCCTACAGGATGAAGTCCAAACTTCAATACAGACTTTTTAAAAAAGGCCTTTACAGACTCAACCATACCACTCCAATCTCATCTCATGCTACCGTTGTATAATCTAACCACACAGAACTCAGAATGCACGAGTTTCCACGCATCTGACTTTTGCACCTGCAGTTCCCCTTTCTACTTTTACCCAGTCCCTTTTCTGCCTTTTACCTACTCTGCCTGGAAAAGTCTTACTTATTCTTCAACAGCCAGTTAAAAGTCTACCAATATCTGATTCTCTTAAATGGCTCTGAAAAGTGTACTCTACTGTAGCAATTTCTTCACATCTTCATTCATCAATTCCAGCCAGTCAGTCAGTAAACATGTGCTTGGTTGTAGAGGTGCTATGGTAGGTCTTGTCCCTGTGTTTATGGAGTTTATATTCTAGGGAGAAAGGCCAACTGTTAGAGAAACAGTTACAATTGAGTCTGATGCCTTTCATGAAAGGGAAACATACAATAGGACAACTACACCTTGCTTCAGCTTTCCAAAGAAACATTACTTACCCAGAGCCCTTTAGGACATGCAGGAGTGAGCCAGGCAGAGAAAGCAAAGGGTGTTTTAGCAGCATGTTCTTATCACTGTGCATTATCCACTTTTGTTATCATGTGTCTCCTGTACTAGACCATAAGAGAGGATGTTTTTAAAAGCATCCCAAGTAATTTTAAAACACAGCCAGGATTAAACACTGGTACTGATTTCTACTAACTGTCTTATCATTGTACTTTAGTGAATCCCTATAGTAGTTATTTGGTCCTTGTTATTTGCAGTACATCCTACCCTTCACCCCTACTTCAGTTTAAGATCCAGAAGCTGCTTGAAGTCCCATTGGCTTGTAAAAGTGTCCTGTAAATTATACAGCAGCATCTCTCAAACTTTAACGGGCATAAGAATCGCTGGGGTGCCTGTAAAAACACTGATTCTTTGGCTCCTGCCTCAGAGATTCTGATTCTGTAGGTGTGGGGTGAAGTTGGAGAATCTGCAGTTCCAACAGTGTGCCAAGTGAGGATGAGGCTACCAGTTCACAGACCACACCTTGAGTAGAACTGCTCCAAGAGAAATTATAAAAACTTTTCTTAGGATTATTTCCCTTTGGTTTTTAAACCTGCTCTGCCAGACTGAGCTCCTTGGAACAAGGGTGGCTTCTTTGCCCAGGTTATATGGGGTATGTGCCTTCAGGTAGATGGGTCTATGTAGTGACCCCCCCACATTCTGCATGTAGACAATGTTGTATTTCCCCTTTGTCTCCTATTTTAGGTCTCAAATAACAAGCCTAAGTACAAGCTTCCAAGTGGTTGAAGAGTTTTGAGTAGAGTAGCCAAGAAAGGTAGGATGCCACAGGGGCAATTAATTCAGCTTTTCTATTTATTTTTCAATTTTTTAAAAAAAGAATCATCTCAGTCTCAACAGGTGTTTGATAATTTCACAGTAAGAAAATGATGGGAGAATCAATGAATGTTTAAGAAGGTTTTCAGTAACCATTTGCATGTTGTATCATGTATGAGAGTCTTGAAAGTTAATAACGTTTAAGGGCCATGATACTGGCACACATAAACATACCCGACAAGTCCCTAGGAGAGTGCTGACAGTTTAGGATATTTGAAAATATCTAACTCTAAAAAGGAGGAAATGAAACCAACTCACAAAATTAGGGAGGATAATTTGATGATTAAATTAGGTAGTAGAAAGCACCTGGAATATAGTGGATCTTTGATAAACATTAGCCCCCTTCCCCTTCTATTTCTACCTTATTATTTATTGTCTAGAAGAGCTCTGGCCAATAGAACTTTCTGCAATGATGGACATATTCTGTATTTGCACCGTCAAACATGGTACCCATAAAGCACATGTGGCTACTGAGCACTTGAAATGTGATTAGTACGAGGAAATGAATTTTTAATTTTATATTATTTTAATTTATTTAAATTTAAATAACCTCACATGGCTTGTAGTGGGTTCAGTTTGCTGAATTGAATTGATCCTTTTTCCTAAATAATCCAATCTTAAGTCACTAGACCAATGGAAAGATATACATGTGTTTAAGGAGAAAGACTGAAAGGCCAAAAAGTGTGGTAAAAGAACAAAGACTGCAGGATTCAAGCCAAAATGGAAGTTTCTGTAATATTGACCAGTGTTTCTCAAAATTTAACATGCATATAAATCACTGTTCTTGTTAAAAACACAGATTCCAATTCAGTAGGTTGTGGGTGAGACCTTAGATTCTATTGCTCTCAAGCTCCCAGATAGTGATGAAAATGCTAGTCCATGGACCACACTTTGAGAAGAAAAGGTCTAGATGGACCTGCATAAAGGCTATTGGCCTCAACCCCCTCAACTAGCCAAGGCTTCTGTATTCTTAGCTCAGAAATACAAGATTAAGCCAGAGCAATGTTCTATATCATTAAAGGTACAGTCCAATTTTTTTTTTAAGATTTATTTATTTTTTATTTATTACATATTCCCACCCCCCCTTTCTGCTTGCTCTTGCTGTGTGTCCATTCTTGTGTTCCTCTCTGTCTGCTTTGTCTTCCCCCGTTGCGGTGACACGCAGAGACTGGTCACCGCGCAGACGGCTTTGCCCCGCTTGTGGGCGGCTTCTGCTTCCATTCACGGCC
>PVKH010038212.1:0-11539 GCA_004027955.1 Chaetophractus vellerosus | reverse complement strand
GTCCGAGACCTTATCCTACTTGTAACCAACCAAGCCTGCCATTTTCCTGCTCCATGGCAGAAGCCATGAGACTACTGGGCCAGAAGCAAAGGACCGTTTATTGCACACAGCAGTAGCCAGAGGGGTCTCACTATGGCATTGGTTCCTTATGCCACAATTCCCACAGGACAACGTAAAGAGATCCAAGTGGCATTTGCCTGCACAGTGGGTTGTGTACCCGCAGAGAAACCTTGATCTTAGATCTTCTGAACCTTTTATATTGGGGGAAGCAAACCCGCCTGAACTGGAAGGGAATATTCTCTGCTTTACAAGATAATAAGCAAGCCTATCTTTTGCTCTGGAAGGAGACATTATCTCTAGCTTCCAAAGCAGTTTGCTGTATAAACAACTGTGAAAAGATAATCAGGACAAAGGCAGCCAGAAGACACACAGAAGCACAAGAGATCTGTGAGGACTTGTTTCCCAATTAGCTCTCCCTTAATACATCGATTTCATATGAATCTTTGTCTCTAGCTCTGGAACTCAAGGCAGTTAAAATAAGAATGAAGAGCTGAGGTCAAATTTGAAAACTACAATAATAATGATTAATATTGAATGGTACACTTTTGCAGATTGTTTTTCTTTAAGTTGAATAGTAGTGAGAGGACATTTTCACTGGCCCCGCGTATTTGGCTCTCTTTCTTGGAGCTGTAGTGATAAACTCTAACTATTGCAAGAAAATGGATGTTTGCCAAGGGATCAACGTCAATAGAACCTTTTCCAAATGAGAACATGCCGATTAAATGTTTGATTCAATTGCAAACTATATCATTAGTGCAAATTACCTTAAAGTCCTCCCTAGATTTTTCTCTCCTGACCAATTAATTTGGACCTTTTTTTTTCATCACTAAGACTCTCAGACTGTTTCTTGGTTGAGACACTATGACTTTCCCGTCAAGAGTCTGCATAACTTGGAAGATGGAGAATTTTAAGTTCCATGATATGTAAAAGGAAATGCAAATTTGCTAAGGAATGAAGGCTGCACGAGTCTTTGCAGATATATATGATGGCCACAGAGAAATGCATGTGTCTGCATGGTTAATACAAGTCTATATTAAACATGCACATTTAAAAGCAAGTTCTGTGGTCCGTCAGATTTTTACCCACATTTTCTACTATTTCATGCAAGCAGGGTCTGTCTTAGAAGTTTAAATGTGCGCCCAGTGCCACGGACTCTCTCAGCCAGCACCACACCTTTCACTGCTGCTTCAGCCCCAGGAAGTAGCCCGTGCAACTTGAACAGCACAGAAGAGCTTATATGGTCATTAACTTTTTTTTTTTCACAGGAAAGTACGGACTGCAAACCAGTAACATGCAAGTGGCTGAGAAGACTTGGACATAGAAAGAAGCAGGCAGAACAGAATCATGGTGGGCAGTCATTCTGTACGTCAGCAGCCTTCTATCTTCTCGTGGATGTGGTTGCATGATTCAGAAGAGGGAAGTGAGTCTCCATGCAGTGCCTTGTGGAGGGCCCCACACCAGGGGTGGCAGATCCACTGGATCTGAACAGCCCTGATGGTCCTTCTCAGTCAACCACCCAGACCTGACCCTCCCTGATGGCCCTTCTCAGTCAACCACCCAGACGTGACCTCCCTGATGGTCCTTCTCAGTCAACTTCACTGCCCAAGAAAGAGACCATGGCTCCACCTAAGCAGACTGAGCCTGGTCTCTGCCTTTAACCAAGAGATTTGCAACCTAGGCTGGGCCACCCTAAAAATGCCTCGTCTCATGCTGGATCAACTAAGTCAAAATTTCTGGGCGAGGGGGCCGACTGCCACCACCCAAGTTTCTGCAGATGGTTCTAATGTACAGTCAGGGTTGAGACCCTTCCATCCTTTTTTGGGCCTCTTTTCTGTTCCTCCTTCAAACTCCCAGTATCTGATCCAGTTTCCAGGCCCTGCACTCCAAACCGTGCTCATTTTTCTCAGTTTCCCTAATACTCCCATCAGTCTTCTCGGGTTCTCTGAGCCTCAGATTGCTGGGGTCTTCTTTATTCCTCTGAATGTTCAAGAAGGCTTCCACTACTTGCATAGATGCTGTTGAAGAGAAGTTAATTTCCCGAGCAGTCCCTGCTGCTGCCCTCAGCAGCTCTTTGCATGCGAGCAGAAAAGGAGCTATGGCACTGGCTGGATATGTGCTGTTTCCATGGCCGGCAGCCACTGGCTCTGGAAAGCACTTTTTCTCTTCCTGACTTTTTAGTGCCTCTCTAGCAAGTATTCTTTAAAACAATGCCTTGACGTTCACATAAGTCTGAGTTAGGGGCTGGAAGAATACTTTATATGCCTAAATAGAAAGCAATCCCCAACACAAGGTGATGTTCCCAGGAATAATTCCCCCCCAAAGATAATTTTTTGACCAACTGAATATATAAATGTCTATAGTTGTAGATGAAATTATGAAATTTCAATTCAAAATATTAATTTAGCTAGACAATGTATTAATATATATTAAATGATGTTTATTTAACATGTCTTAATAAATACACAGTGAATTACGTCACATACATCATAGGTTTGTTAATTTACAGGTATTGCTTTTTCAGCCTCACATTTCCTAAAGAAATTCATTCAAACTCTGCACATAGACTTTTTTTTTTTTTAAAGATTTATTTATTTTATTACATATCTCCCCTTCCCCCTGTTGCGGCGACGCGCTGAGACTTGGTCACTGCGCAGGCGCGGCTTTCCCCGCTTGTGGGCGGCTTCTGCTTCTATTCACGGCCGGCTCTTGCTTCAGTTTGCGGGTGGCTGGCTGCGCTCCATTCCTGGGCGAACTGCCCTGCCCGTGGCGGCTTTTGCCCTGTCCGTGGCAGCTTTTTGCCCTGCCCACGGCGGCTCTGGCCCACTCAAGGCGGTCTGCCCGCTAGGAGAGGTCCCGGGAACCGAACCTGGGGCCTCCCATGTGGTATGCCGGTGCCCTATCCACTGGGCTATCGAGCCGGCCCCCACATAGACTTTTGAAATCAATCTCTCACATTATTAGAGCCATTTTCAGTCACTAAACACATTTTTCTGGAGTACATCCTCTTCGCATCCATGTGATTTTTGCGTAAAGCAGAATTCACAGCTCTGAAAATATCGCAAGCTACCTATACCCATTCGCACACTATTCATTCATTTCTTCAGCAAGTATTTGCTGAGCCTGTGCGGTGGGCACAGATCTAAACGCTTTCCCGCGCTGAGTCAGAAGGCACGCGTCCCGATGGGGCTTGTGTCCTGGTGGGACACACAGCAAAGGCAATCAGGGTGTTGCCTGCGCGCCCTGCGGAGAATGAGGGGCTGGGGGACGGTGCCGGGAGCGGGCGGGGTCCTCCGGGAGAGACCTGCACCGAGGTGAGGCCCCGGGCGTTGGAGGGAGGCCGTCCCAGGCAGAAACAGCTGGTTGCGCTCTGGGCTTGTTTCACTATCGGGAAGCCCATCCGCTTCGTTCAGTGCCTTGAAATCAGAGGAGAGAGATCGTGGTCAGATGCGTGGGTGCTGACACCCTACTCTGCAGGTGTTAGAAACTTAGCAGCGCCCAGCAGGGGCTCTTAGCCCTTGTGTTCCACAGCCCCTTTGCCCCTCAGGTGAAGACCACGGAGCCCTGACTGAGTCCACCCTCTGCGGTGCGTTATTTAATAAACATAGCACACCCGCACCGACGCGGCCCCGCAGAGTGTTGTTGAACTTCAGTTCGAGCTCACGGAGCCCTGGGTGAGAGCCCCTGCTCTTAGTCGTGAGGGAGTAAGCACTGTTTACCAAGGACAGTCACCAGCGGCGTCTAAAGGCCAGAGCCCTAAAACCCGGGGCAGTCGAGGACGTGCGGGCCGGCGGCTTCCGAGGCTCCCCGGCGCGGCTGGCACGGGGTCTTGCCTGATGGGCAGAGCACGGCGCCCCCTGCCCGCGCGCCCGCAGCCCCGAGAGGCCCAGGTGTCACGGAAGCAGCCGCAGCCCGCGGAGCAAGCCCAGCGCGACGCCAGGGCCTCGTGGGCCACCCCGCCTGAGACTCCTGGAGCTGCGGCCCCCGCTAGGCCGTGCGGGTTCCAGGCCCGCAGAAGCCGGGAGGTGGGAGATGGCGCCGTCTTAGCCACTAGAACTGAGGTAATTTATTAGGCAGTAAGAGATAACCAACAGGAGATGTTAGTATAAAAGTCACACTAAAAAAGCCAGCTAAGTGATTTTTCTCTCCTTTCTTTTTGTCAATAATACGATTGTATAAATTGAAGTCAACACTCTGATTTTTCAGAAAGCAGAATTAATAGGAATTTGGAAATGTGGTTGGTAAAAAGATGAAGGCAAAAATTAATAGTCTCTGTCTGTAATTTTAAATGAGAAAATAGTAAACTATTAGTAAGAGGTAGAAAACCTACAAAATATAAATGAATAATTTTGACAAGAAAGGCATTGCATATATATGAAGAAAACCATAAAAATATCATTAAATGATGCAAAACAAAAACAAGACCATGTTTATTGGTGGGATAACTTCATATCACAAAAGTAACGGTTTTCCTCACATTAACACATGAATTTTATGAAATTCCAATTGGAATCTCAATATTTCTTTTAATAAAATATTAGAGTTCATATGAAAGAACAAATCCCCCAAAATAGCTAAGAAAAGTATAAAAAACAATATTAAGGGGTAAGCACTTTAGGGGACATTAAAACACGCTGAAGCCCCTGAACTCAAATCGTTAAGGTTAGTTCCAGATTGATTGAAGACAAATGTTAAAAGAAAGAAAAAGGCAAACATCCAAATCTTGGAGGAAAATCAAGTAGCCAAATGTGCAGCCTGGGACAGGGGAAACATTAACAAATAAGTAAACATTTTAAAAAGAAATGGGGCTGCTGAGGGGGCCACGGAGGGCGCTGGGATGGGGCAATGGTGCCGCCCCCTAAACAGTGCTGTGTTACATTGTTTCACTTAGTGGCATGGATTGCCGTTGTAATTTGAAAAAAATCAAATACATAAAATTTCATAAAAAGAAAAAGTTTAAAAATGTTCAATGAGGCATTTTCCTCCCTGGTAGTTAATGTTTTCTTTCTGAAAAGGAAGCTCAATTCATACAATCTCTAGGCTCTTTCTACCCCTTTACTCACCCCAAGGAAAGGTGGAGGGTGGGTGCAGAATAATGGAAAACCTGGCCGGTCTTTCCCCAGCTCCTGGGAGGTGACCTACATCTTTGTAATTTCCTGTGATAGAAGCCTCGTGCTTCTTCACCTTTGGGCCCAGGACCTCACCTGACATTATGCAAATGAGACGACAGGGGGGCAGCCACACCTGCAGCCTTGGGTGACCACAGCCCCCCTTGGGCCACCTGACAGACCACCCAGGTGCCTGGGGTGGGGGCTGTGAGCCCAGAGGGGAGGGGGCTGCCGCTTGGGCTCCACCACGCGGGCGCGGAGTCTGCCAGGCGTGCCTCCTCCGTGAGACCTGGCAGCTCCGACGAGCGTCCACAATTGCTCAGTTCAATTCTTGTCGTTGCCAAGAAGCTTGTTTGGACCCCGCCAAGCAGGCCCTGGGCATGTGGAGGCCTGCGACGTCCCGCCAGAGCAGGTCTTCCGGGACCTGGAAGGAGGCCACACGGCCCGAGGACCATCCGCGAACACCCGGAAATGGTTTAGACTGTCAGGGAGACACGCTCAGAAGAACAGGTGCGGATTATGGCCACGTACGGGTTTTCCCTTGCCGCCAGCTGAGAGAGGGAAGTGCCACCCAATTTAGCCAAGTCGGTATATGTTGTTTGCAACCCGTCCCAAACACTCCATTTTATTAAACATTCAATGCAGAAAATAAAAGAAAACGTGCATTTTTAGACAGTTCAGTGGAAATAACAGTACCTGATTTTTTCTTGCCCTTTTGAATAAATTTGACAAAACAGCAAGGAGGAGGCGGGGCATGGGTTAGCTCAGCTTTCTTGTTAAGGCGACTTCTCTGCAGCATGCATTTCTCTGCTCGGAAAAGCTTCACCTAGAAATGTGCGGGGAAAAACGATGGCTTCTGGGCAGACCTTGACCCACTCGTGTCAAGTGGGATTAGCCGTGCCCTCGGCCGGGAAAGCTGTTTGGGAACCTCAGGAGGAAACCACAGCGCCAGTGACCCCGAGAATCAGTCGGCACGTTTCCTGCCCACACCGCCGGGCAGGCTGGGCTTCCGAGCCTCGGGGCTCCCGGCTCCGCCACGCGGGGTGGGGGCGC
Organism: Chaetophractus vellerosus; assembly: GCA_004027955.1. Taxonomy (NCBI): domain Eukaryota; kingdom Metazoa; phylum Chordata; class Mammalia; order Cingulata; family Chlamyphoridae; genus Chaetophractus; species Chaetophractus vellerosus. The sequence goes on along the minus strand of PVKH010038212.1, from coordinate 5,321 downwards.
GGGAGCCCACTCCCTCCTCGCTGTGCCTCGTGTTTCTGAGCCCCTGGGGGGTCTCAGCTGAGCCCCCGGGGCGGTGCTTCTGCGCAGTGCGCAGGACTCTGTCATCATCGCGCGGTCTAGGTGATCCCAGCCGCCAGCCGGCTTCCTCTGCATTCCTAAGTTCATTTAGTGCTAAATTGACACTTAGTTGAACAATACAACTAATCTTAGCTCAAAATTTTTTTTACCAAATTTTTATAAAAGTATTTAAAATGTGAGGTAAAGGGAAGCAGTGAGGGCTCAATGGCTCTAAACAGTTGCCCTTTAAAGTCGTGCGCGTTGTCGCCGAACGGTTTAACCAGAGCTTGCTGGTGGTCTTCCTTTCCCTACCCATCCTGAGGGGGGTTACCCCAATAAATCTACTGAAATTATAAATATGTCTTCTAAAGACTCAGGAAAGTGTGTCACCCACATATCCAAGAGGAAAAAAAAATTTAATAAGACTTTACTGCCTCTGAAAAACATCACATCTTCACGGTTTATTTTTAAAGTGTTATTTATGTGTGTTTGTCTAACACACAATCATGACTGGCACTTCCTGAGATGAGTTTCAATTAATGTTAACAACACAGTTTCCCCCAGCTGCCCTAATAAATAACGGCATTATCTAGAGATCTGGTGATCTGTATTTTCCAGAAAGTTCAAAATGTATCTTACACAGAAATCATCCCAGAATCTCAGGCACGGCATCTATCTTAGCTCTTTTCTCAGTGTTTTAAGCCTGATCCTGGCTGGAATACGGCATTAAGCCTAGAGTGATTTGAAGTGCTTTAAAGCAGGTGATTTTGTCTTAATGGAAATTTCAAGCAAATAGGAAGAATTGCTATCTTGAAGCTAAGGTTTATAAAGATTGCTGACTTGGAGAAAGTTGATTTGCTTCCATATTTTGGAATCTGTCTTCAGGATTTACAAGAATGGACCTCTTTTTTGCATATACACTTTTCCAGAAAGTGCCGGTTTTCAGCAGTGGTTTCCTTCTAACATTACGCAGCTCTTCATGTTTGCAAAGGGGAAGGTGGCGGTGGTGGTGGAGGGTCCTAAAGGCCAAAGGAGCCCGGAGCTTTCCTCGCGGACCCCCACCCTGGTGCGAGCTAACCAGGTTTGGTAAAAAGCGCTCGGTTCTGAGCGCAGTCGCTGGTGGTGAAGCTGTAGATCCTGCCGTGAGGTCACGCGTCCTCCGCGAAGCCGGGAGCTGGCGAAGCGCCGGAGACCAGCGCTCCAGCTCTCCTGAGGCATAAACCAAGTTTCAAGGCCAAGAAAAAGCCGCAGTTCCAGGAAGCCTCCGTGTGCCCGGCAGGCCGTGAGGCCTGTGGCACACGCCGCTCGCGGGGCCGCCCTCAGCACGAGACAAAGCGCTCGAGGCAGAGGAGGGCGCGGGCTGGGCGAGCTCAGGTGTCCTGTGCAAGCTGTGAGCCAGAGCTGGGCCCGCCAGGGCGGCGCGACCCCGGGAGCCCCGGGAGCTCATCCATAAAGTGAAGGTCTGTAAGGAGTTCTGGAAGATGCCTTGAGCGCAAAGACTAGTGGCATATTCTGTTCTCTTCCAGGCACACCAAGCAGAGCAGCGTGGGAAAGGCACTGCGGGGGTCCCGGCTCTCGCCTGCCCGCAGCCCCTCCGCCAGCCCACTGCCCAGGGCAGTGGAGACGAGCGTGCTGCGGGCCAGCCGGGTCCGGGTGCGAGGCAGGGGTGCGCTGGAATCAGATACACAGAGCAAGCGGTTCCCAGAAGCCTTTCCACACCCCGTGGCTGCGTCCACCGGACCAGCGCGGGGACTCGGGGAGGAGACCGGGCCTCGCTCCATCTGGGGGAGAGGCGGGCGTTCCCTGTCCAGCCCCAAGCCCGCGAGGAGCACCACTCGGAGAGCCTGGGGGTGTGCTCTCCCCCAGGAAGGCTGTGGACGCAGGTGCAGCCCGTGCCCCCCCCCCCCGGACCTGTGCCGACTGCGGACGCAGCGGAGTTTGGAAAAGACTCTCCAGCCCCCGTTGAACCTGGTGCTGGCAGTCTCTGATGACACCTTGACTTCCACTTCATGGGACGCCCCAAGCTGGAGCCACCCCGGGATTCCTGGCCAATGGGGACCAGGAGACAGTAAATGTGCACCGCTCTCCTCTGCCAAACGGTGGAGTGATTTGTTACACAGCAGTAGATAACTGATAATACATCATCAACAGCACTTACTGAGTTCCTACTCAGTGCTGAGGACTGTCCTAGAAGCCAGAGAATAGATCATGGTCATCAAACCAGACAAACATCTTGTCCTTATGGTAAAATAAAAGGCTGTTGTTAAGTTCTTAACGCCACATTTATTAACATTGTCCTGAGTGCGGAGAGAATATTATTTCCTAACAGCAGATGACGATGTGGGTGAGGAGATGAGAGCTGGGTGTCCTCCTGTAGTGGGTGAGAACTCTGAAAAATGCATCTGTATGTTTATGTAGGAGAAGAGCCGCTCCCCTCCCCTTCTGAGCGCGTCTCCTTGGAGACACGGGGGTCCGCGTTCTGCTCCTCAGGAATGTAGCCAGGTCCCCCCAGAGGCAGGGGCGCCTCCCTCATCCTGGCAGTGCACACGTCTCAGGGAGGTGCATCTGGCTGGAGTCCTCTGTCGGTCAGAGTTACCTTCAAGTCTTCCTTTTAGCTCAGGTGCCATGCTCCAGTAAAATTTGCTCAGAAATCTCTAATTGTGCAGAAATACAAAATATTTTCTCTACGACCCTACAACTATCTGTAAGAAGAGGTTTATTATCATATTAATGACAAAATGAAAATTGGGGGACAGGTTGAATGTTTTACAATAATTGGAATGGAAAAATCAATTTTGGTAAAGAAGCTCAAAACTCTACACATCCTGGGGAGTAGACGTGGCTCAAGTGGTTGAGCGCCTGCTTCCCACACGGGAGGTCCCAGGTTCAGCTCCCAGTGCCTCCTAGAAACAAAACAACAAACAACGAAACAAACAAATGCAAAAACCAACTCAGGAGGGCTGATGTGGCTCAGTGGTTGAGCACCGGCTTCCCACATACGAGGTCCTGGGTTCAATCCCTGGCCCCGGTAAAATTTAAAAATTCTATGCATCCAACATCAGAAAATATCAGATGCCTAGAAGATAAATTGAACTAAGGATATACAAGACCTCTGTATGGAACACTATAAAACATTAATGAGAGAAATTACAGAAAATATAAATGGAGGGACCTGATAGAAAGTCCCAGCAAAGCTGAGCTTTCAATTTTCACAAGCTGCCCTATAGAGTTAATGCATTTCCGAGACGGGTTTTTTTTTTTTTGGTAGAAATTGGCAAGCTGATTCTCAAATTTACATAGAGAAGCGAAAGGCTTAGAATAGTCAGTGTAACATTGAAAATGAGCAAAGCAGGGGGACTTGGCATATTGAGACTTACTCTAAATCGACATTAATCACGTGGTATTGGCATAAGGTCGGGTAAAAAGACAGAGCAGAAGAAAAAGTCCACACACGTAGACACAGGCACCTGGTCTGTGACAAAGCTTCACTGTACTTCAGTGGGGAAATGATGGTATTTCCACAGCTGTACTGGAGCAATGGGCTGTCCATACAGAAAGAAATGAACTTTGGCACCACCTCACACCATAGAGAAAATTAATTCCTCACGGGTCATTAGACATAAATGTGAAAAAAAAACACACTAAAATCTAAACTAATTCAGCTTCTGGAAGAAAATCTAGAATATGCTTAGGGACTTGGAATATACAAGGAATTTTAAAACAGAACTCAAAAAGCACTAATCATAAAAGAAAACATAGATATATTAACCTTTATTAAAATTAAGAACATTAAGAAAATGAAACCGTTAAAAGAATGGATAGTTAGCTACAACTGGAAGAAGACATGAGTCAAAAGACTCTCATCTAGCACATATAAAGAACTCCTGCAAACCAACAAGTAGGAGAAAAGCAACCTAACCTAGGTCAGTCTGGGCCTGATGTGGGGTTTAGAGGCAATAGGGCACCTAATAGAACTTAAAACATTTTTGTAAATAGTAATTATTTTTATTCTACCATTACTACCATCTAGTTTCTGTGGGACAGATTCCCCACAACTTCTGAACAGTTACTTTTTATTTACTTTTTTTTAGGAGATACCGGGGATCGAACCCAGGACCTCGTACATGGGAAGCAGGTGCTCAACCACTGAGCTACACCCGCTCCCTGAACACTTTTATTGCTGCTCTTGTACTATTTTTTAAAGAGGAAAAATTTATTCTGGAATTAATGCTGTTGACTCTTTGTCTCTCCAAACCCTCACTAGCCATAAAATATTCAAACTGTACCTGACTCGAATAAATCAGTCAATTCCATTTAAACCACTGAATTTGTAATGCTTCTGCCCCCCATCAACTGAGTCCCAGCGAGTGGCATCGAAAGTGGGGAGACTCCAAACACCCCTCTGCCGGTGGAGTTTGACACGTCACCATTTGTCCTTGGCCCAGCTGCAGCGTGCAAGTCTGTGTCTACACCGTGGTTTCAGAACTCCATAAAGCGTTCTAGCTTTGTGTAAAGACAGGGACTCGTAGAGCCGGAGGAGATCACAGTCCTGCTGACTCATGAAAGTCTGGGGATGCCCAACATGTGCACACAGCATGGGTCGTATCATGCAGGAGGAAACAACAAATAATTTAACCATCATAACATAATAGGTGCTGATTTAAAACATCATTCTAAACAACAATAATGGATACCTATTGTATTCGTGAGCCAAAGGGCACTGATGGAAAATACCAGAACTCTGTTGGCTCTTATAAAGGGTATTTATTTGGGGTAGAAGCGTACAGTTACCAGGCCAGAGAGCGTAAGTTACTTCCCTCACCGAAGTCTGTTGCCACGTGTTGGAGCAAGATGGCAGGCAAGGCCTGCCAGGGCTCAGCCTTCCTCTTCCTCTACGGCTCCGGCTCCGTGGTCCCAGCTTCTTCCAACATCAGCTGTAGGCTGGATAAGTCTCTCCCGGGGCTCGTTGCTGTCCGGGCTCAGCTGCTCTGCTCTCTCCACAAGGTTGGCTGTAGACCATCAGGCGAACGGCTCGTCTCTCTTCCTGGGGCCTCTGCCGTGTCTAATGGAGCCTTCTGTCCTTGCTCACGTATCTGGAATTCTACTTGGGAGATTTGCCTCTTCTCCCCCAGCCCCCAGGCACCCCTTGGCTTAGTTGTTCACGCCCAGCGTTCTCCCACCTTCCATGGGAAACAACGGCCTCTCCTAGAGTCCAGTCATCTGCCTTCAGTCTCACAGGCTCTGCTCGCTTCCAGTAGCTCGTC
>PVKH010038211.1:0-11356 GCA_004027955.1 Chaetophractus vellerosus | reverse complement strand
TCACAGAAATTAAAGTAGAAGCAAAATGTTGTTGACCCTGAAATAACATGCAGGTGTTTTCAGAACAAGTGAACTTGGAGTTTTAAATGTTATAAGGTCATCTCAGACTTACCAAACCCTGTTCTGTCTATTGAAATGTGTGTCCACATACATCCCAGAATGTAGAATATTTTCGGGAAGAAGGAACATTCTGAGAAAACAAGTCATCCCCACTTCCTGAAGTGAGCCTTAAGAACTGTGGCCTTAGCTCTCATCCTCTGATCATGTGGTCTTTACTATTCTGGAAGTGCTGAAACGTTGAATTCACATCATTATTATGGAATGCCATGTTGTGAAATGCATTTGAAAAATGTGCCCCTCAGTGAGACGCATGATGTTAAATCTTCTTGTCAAGGAACTGGTTCACCCCATGATGAAATGCCATCCTGGCCAGGCACGCATTGGTGGAAACTAGCCCCAAACAGTGATTTATCACCCCATTTCCCCAGGAACATGCACCAACCTGTGATCATCAACATTCCGCCAAGTGACTGCAGAGTTATGAGTATGTCTGTAAATTTAAAAAATAAAGGCCATGTCTATCCACACGTACTTCTATTGCTGCCCCCACAATAGCAAATCCTCCAAAAGTCTTGCCCTGCTCAGGAGATGATCACAGCCTTTGTAACATAGGAATGCTGTTCTCCCTGTGTGTGAGCTGAGGGAAAGGTTTCTCCCAGCCCGGCCCTGGATATTTATAGGTAAACCTGGATGGCATCCTGCAGACACTCAAAATTGGGACTCGGTATTTCCACAGGACTTTTCAGGGTCTTGTGGGGAAAGTGATAAGGAGCATTCACTTGAGGGCTTCAGTGTGGCATAATTCCATTTGTTCTCTCATGGAATCACTAGGAAGTAAATTTTGGGAGTCCTCTATTGTTTTGATACATTAGATAACCAAGTGGGCTACTGAATTCTCCAGCTTCAGATGTTATCCCAAGTTCCACAGAATCATGTCTGAATGTGTGCTAAAAGATATAAAAATACATGTAAAAATTCCAGTTTCTTATTCTCTAGACTTCATCTTTCTTTATAGAAAACAAAGCTTACTTTTCAGAACAACATCAATTATAAAACAAGTTAATTGTTTTTAAAAATGTCTTCTATTTGGATCTCAAAGAACAAGAGTTTCTATAACTAACCCTAGGATATTTAACTTATACTTATCTATCCATTTGTTTTGGGACTTTTTAAAAGAGTGAATATCATGACAATATTTTCCCATCCAAGTCTCAAATGTAATTACAGATTTCAAGAAAACGCAGGAAGAAAAAAGCCACCTGTAACTACGCCTCCCAGAGACCACCACTGTGAATGCTTTGGGGGAATGAACTTTTGAATTTCTTTTCTGAGTATTTATACACTTACATGGGGAGGTAATGCATATGCCATTTTGTTAGTCATTCTTTTCACTTATTCATTTTTCATGCAACATATCGCATATATCATTATTTACACACCATCTATTAGTTTTATGTATAAGTACACATTACCACTCAAAAGATATCGAATTGATAAATCTTGAATTAATTGGCACTTCCATCACCACCATACCCCAATGTGTAGGATTTTTAAAAGAATTATAAATTAACTCTTCCTCCTTCCCTCATTAGCCACTTTAGTGAGAGAGTTAGGAGCTAGAACTTGGCTCCATTTAAAGATCTCCCACTCTTTCATTTGTATAAGGTGGGAGTCTTCATCTGAATTTCCTCACGATTAATGCAGAGCTGGTGGTTTGCCTCCAAGCTGGAAGAGCAGTGCCTAACCCTGGTCTCCAGAAGCACCTGCTGCCGCCCACGTGCCACTGAGCCACTCCCTGTGCTGCAGATGTCCAGTTTAAAAGTATCTCCTGGGCTCAACTCTTCATGTGCTCAAATTACAGCATTACCCTCGGGGATGGGGGCATCTTGGCCAGCGGCAAACCATGAATGGAGGAGGTTTCAGTAGAGAAACTGCCTCAGAATGTCAAGCCACTCACAAGCCGTGGACATTGGTTTTTCACAACAAAAGATCCTTCTGGGAAAGTCAACTCACTGCTCCAGGAGCTACCATCTAATTCTCTTGGCCAACTTTTCATATAGTACAGATTCTAGATGCATGGGGTTGAATTGAATTTTAATTATTAAAATTAACTAAAATTATTAAAATTAATTGTTAAAATACTTCTTTTAAAAAGGTAACTGACTAGTTTTCTATAAACCCTTCTGAAAAATCACATTAATTGCCAATTAAACCCTAAAGAGGAAAATTATACCTACCTACCTTGCAAACTGGGATTTATAGTCAATCAGTACTCAGAATCTAGATGAACTTCCACCAATAATACATGCAATTAAATGGTATTAAAAAGCAAAAGAGTGGCTCATTCTAGATTTTCCTTCAGGCTAAGGAGCATGCTTACCAGAAAGCACTGTTTACTGAGGACTTTATCAAGATTCCGAATGGTATTTTTTAAATCTTTCTACTGTAATTACCATTCATTTTTACCTGAAGGATACAAAGAAGAAAAAGGATAGCTTTTCTAACTCCAAGAGGATCTGAACAGATTTTATTCCAATTCGTTCTACTTCATCATAAGATCACTGAAATTCTAGTCAATGGGCTAAATATTGCAAAATTCAACTTCTTATCACAAGCATATAATCATTAAATATCAAAGAACAAAGTAAGAAAACAACTGCACCCCAAATTTAAAAGTTATATACTCACTGTTGTAGTCCAAGTAGGAGAGCTTCCTGCTAATAAGCCACTCTTTTATGATAAAAACATAATTATAAATCTGATGAAAAGACTTTTAGCCTTAAAATGTGATAGTTTTATACCCTTTTGTTGATAAATATTTTCCAGCTTTCCTCTTTGTGATGCACAGAATAATGGATAATGGCCCCCAAAAGATGCCTAAGCTTTAATCCCCAGAAACGGTGAATATGTTACTCTATATGGCAAAATAGATAAGTCAGGGATAGTGGAGTCAAGCTTGATAAGCCCTAATATAAGAATAAGAACCAGAAAAGAAAAATTATACAGTGATGGAGAACGTGGCATAGATGAAAGACTGGGAAGCCTTCTCCAAGCTAAGAATTAAACATTGTTTTATAGAAAAAAACTAGAACAATTTCAACAGAGACAAGGAGCACAGACTGAATTGAAAAATATTTTACTGTGTTAATAAACCTTGTTTGTACAGAGCCTGAGAGGACTTACCACCTGTCACTAACCTCCTGCTTCCCCAATCAACAATCTGTGCTTTCTCCTGGGCTAACTGCCCTTACAATCATTTTTAAATTTATCATGAGCTCAAAAATTTAAAAATTCCTAGCAAGTCCCAAAATTCTACAACATTTAAAAGTGGGTTTTCCATTGTTAGTGAGCTTCTGGTAATTTTTCATAACTTCTTCCTAATTTTCTCTATATTCCTTGTAATCAGGAGAAAAAAAAGATGTCATTTTTAAATTAAAATATACCGCTCAGTAAATATCATACAATTGTGTTTTGAAATAGGAATAAATAAAGATTGGAATTCTTTGTAATATTTCTTCCATCAAATTTTCTGCTTTTTCTAAATTTTTATGTTTTCTATAATAAGCATGTACTCATTTTATAAATAAAAAAGGAAACCTCATTTTGAAGCACATCTGATGTCTTGAAATTGAAAACAATGTAAAGAGTGGAACATTGCTAAGATCTGATGGCCACAAGTCAAAGTCATCTACTTTTCTAGTACAAATTGACCAATAATGCATGAGCTAGGGTCATTTTAATGAGGCAGAAATATTTCTGGGTAAGAAATTTTTAAAATCATGGCAGACCTCTGTTCAAAATTGCAACTGTGGCTCCTGGGCGCACCTTAAAACTTCTGTTGCCCTTATTACCCACCTGCACAGGTATTTTTCAATGTGACCAGGACCTAAAATTTCTTGCAGTAGGTTAAAAAAACAAAACATGGACAGGCACCTTAAAGTAACTTATGTGCAAGTTGTGTAGCTTCAGTGCTGCTGCGGTCTGCTAAAGCTTCCTGAAAGATCATTTGAGGAGACTGATCTTTTCTTTAAATTTTTAACTCTTATTTTTAAAGGATTTTTAGATCACATAAATGTTACATCAAAAATATAAGGGATTCCAAACTTCCGGGAAGATGGCGGACTAGTAAGACACGGGAATCTCTTTTCCAGAAAAATAGCTAGAGGACAAACTGAAACAGCCCTGAAAAAGATCTTCTAAGGTTTAGGACAGCGGGTGAAGGCTGCATACCACCCAGAGGAGAGAGGGACGAAAGAGGGAAATCACGACGACAGAACCGTGAGTTGGAACCAGCAGAGGCTGCCACTGGCTCCCTCCCCCACACTAAAGACTCTTTAGAATTCTCAGGCCTCTGGGCCTGCAACTACAGACAAAGTGGGCTCCAGGGATCTACTACCCCAGGAAAAGGGAGAGAGAGGGACACAGCCTAAGGCTGACTCAGCTTTTGACTCACAAATTTGGTCTGCTGTGCCCCATGAGCCCTTCCAGACTGGGTGGGGCTGCACCATTGTTTGCCTTGGAGTCTGCAAGGGGTTAAAAATATACAATCCTCCCAATCTCTTTCTCTACTAATAGATACTGATTGTTGAGAACTCAGAGGGGAGTGAAAATATTTCCTAGCCAGGAAAAGGGAGGGGGCTGCCAGAGAAGGCTGGAGAATTGTCTCAGAGAAAAGTTGAATTACAAGGCTCCTAACCTCCGGACAGGAAGCTCTAACACATTGATCTGGTCTATGTTACAACAAATACACTCCAACCAGGCATTGAATTGAGAGCTGCCAAAGAGCACCAAATCCTAGCAGACCAAGGAAGTGCACACAAGAAAATTAAAAATAAGTAGGAAAGGCTTTTTCTGGCTTTTATAGCCTCCCTGCCCAAGGCCCTAGGAAGCAACTCTACAACCAATTATTGGGTCCAATGCCCAGTTTTGAGCAACCAGCAGAACAATTTTAACAATCCGGGTCGAGCGCAGAATCAAAGAGCAGTGGTAACACATAGCCTCCTGCCACTAAATCCCTATAAAAGAGAAAGAGATTGAGCATCTGAGTAAACTACATCCTAACCAGATGCCTAACACCAGCAAAAAATTACTAACCATACTAAGTAAATAGAAGACATGGCCCAAGAAAAGGAATACATCAAAGTCCCAGAAGAGATGCAGAATTTGAGAGAACAAATCAGCAAGATAAGCACAAATTTCCAAAATAAATTAATGAGTTGAAAGACAATATAGTTAAAGAGATAAATGACATCAAGAAGACATTGAGTGAATTTGAAATCCTGAACAGAAAAGTAACAGAGCTCATGGAAATGAAAGACATAATAGATGAGATTAAAAACACATTTGAGGGATACAACAACAGACTCGAAATGATAGAAGAAAGAATAAGTGATGCCAAAGACAGAACAGCTAAAATTGAAGAGAGAAAAGAACAGAGAGAGAGAAAAGAATGGAAAATATTGAGCAGGGACTCAGAGAGTTGAATGACAACACAAAATGCAACAATATACATGTCATGGGAGTTCCAGAAGGAGAAGAGAAGGGGAAAGGGGCAGAAAGAGTATTTGAGGAAATAATAGCTGAAAATTTCCCAACCCTCATGAAAGAAATGAACGTACATATCCAAGAAGCACACCGTACCCCAAGCAGAATAAATTGACCAAGACACATACTACTCAGAATGTCAAAAGTCAAAGATAAAATTCTCAGAGCAGCAAGAGAGAAGCAAACGATCACATACAAGGGACCTCCAGTAAGACTTAATGCAGATTTCTCTTCAGAGACCATGGAGGCAAGAAGACAGTGGTATGATACAATTGGGAAACTGAAAGAGAAAAATTGCCAGCTGAGAATTCTTTATCCAGCAAAACTGTCCTTCAAATATGAAGGTGAGTATAAAATATTCACAAACAAACAGAAACTAACAGAGGTTGCAAAAAAGAATCCACCTTTGCAGGAAATATTAAAGGAAGCCTTAGAACCTGAAAGAAAAAGACAGGAGAGACAGGCTTGGAGGAGAGTATAGAAGAAAGAATAGCAGAAAGGATAACCAAAAGAGTAAAAAGACAGTCAAAAACAAGATGACATATGAAAACCAAAGAATAAACTGGAGGAAGTAAATAGTGCATTTACAGTAATATCATTGAATGTGAATGGATTAAACTCCCCAATCAAAAGATACAGGCTGATAGAATCGATAAAAATACATGAACCATCCATATGCTGCTTACAAGAAACTCACCTTAGACCCAGGGATATAAACGGGCTGAAAGTGAAAGGTTGGAAAAATACTCCGTGCAAATAGTAACCAGAAAAGAGCAGGGGTAGCTATACTAATATCAGACAAACAGACTTTAAATGCAAAAAATTATAAGAGATACAGAAGGCCATTACCTATTAATAAGAGGGATGATCCACCAGGAAGATATAACAGTCATAAATATCTATGCACCCTAAAATATATGAGACAAACTGGCAAAACTAAAGGGAGAAATAGACTTTTCTACAATAATCACTGGAGACTTCAACACCCCACTTGCATCATTAGATAGAACAACTAGACAGAAGATCAACTAGGACACAGAAAACTTGAACACTATAATAAACAAGTTAGACCTAACAAACATATACAGAACGCTGCATCCAAACTCAGCAGGTTATACATTCCTCTCAAGTGCCCATGGATCTTTCTCCAGGATAGACCACATGTTAGCTCACAATACAGCTCTCAATAAATATAAAAATATTGAAATTATACAAAGCACCTTCTCAGATCATAATGGAATGAAACTAGAAGTCAATAATAGATAGGAAAAAAGTAAATTCACAAATGTGTGGAGACTGAACAACACACTCCTAAATAATCAGTGGGTCAAAGAAAAAAATTGCAAATGAAATCGGTAAATATATTGAGACAAATGAAAATGAGAACACAATGTATCAAAACTTATGGGATACAGCAAAAGCAGTCTTGAGAGGCAAATTTATAGCCCTAAATGCCTATATTAAAAAACAAGAAAGAAAATATAGGGGATTCCCATATATTCCACACTTTCCCCCTCCCACACTTTCCCCCATTAGCAACATCCTTTATTAGTGTGGTTCATTTGTTATAACTAATGAACACATATTGAAGCATTGCTTCTAACTATGGGCTATAGTTGACATTATAGTTTATACTTTGCCCCTCATAATTTTACAGGTTTTGACAAAATGTATAATGGCTAGTATCCATCACTGTAATATCATGCAGAATGTGTTTCACAGCATATTCAACACCAGGATCCCGGCTCACTTTCAGGCAATAGAATTTATCAACACTGATAGGTTTCTCACATATATTAAATGTTTACTATGCACCCACAACTCTAATAAGCACTTTAACTGTAGTAACTCATTTCATCCTCACAAGAATCTCATAAGGTAGGTACTAATGCCATCCTCATTGTCCAGATGGAGAAACTGAGGCAGAGAGAGGATAAGTAACTTGGTGATGTTTCTGCATCTAAAATAGTGGAAAGGGCATTCAAACATAACCAAGCTGGTCTGGTCTGACTCTGTGATGAGCCACCTTCTCAGCATGTGCTCCCCAGGCTTCATTCACTGTCAGCCACAGTCTCCACTTTCTTTATTCAGCTGCAAGGAGACCTTAAATCTGAAAAAAAAAAAAAGGTATGCTACTTCTTCCACTCACGTGTGTGCTACTTTAATAGAAGAGTTATTCTTGCAAGGGAAAGGTAACATCCAGTGGGGTCATACAGCATCTCACAGTTGACCACCCCTGTTTTGGTCAGCCACAGAAGTGCCTTTTGAAAATATAGCAAAATTGGTCAATCTTTATAAAGGGTATTTATTTGGGGTAGAATCTTACAGTTACCAGGCCACAAAGCATAAAGTTCTTCCCTCACCAAAGTCCACGTGTTGGAGCAAGACAGCTGTCGACGTCTCCAGTGTTCAGGATTCCGGGTTCCTCTGTTCCCGGGGCTGCATTTCTCTCCGGGCTTAGCTTCTGCTTCCTCCACAAGTTCAGCTGTAGACCATGAGGCTCTCTCCGCTTTGTGTCTCTCCACAAGGCCAGCTGTAGACTATCGGGTGAACGGCTCACTCCAACATCAGAACTGCTCCTCAAATCTGCTACTCTCCAATTCTCTGTAAATCGGCTGCCTGGCCTTTATACTTGAGACCACACCCACTGAGGGGCGGGGCCCAACACCCTCCTGATGTTGCCCAGTTAATGCCCTTATCATAAACCAATCATGCCCAGATGAACATATGAGTTTACAAGCATAATCCAATTTATATTTTTGGAATTCATAATTACATAAAACTCAAACCGTTACAACCCCCAAACCCATTCACTGGGCTCCAGGGTTGCTCTAGGGTCTCCAAAAAGAGGATGCTACACTTCCTCCCTGGCCATCACAAATGGCCTGCCATTGTCCTATCCACCAGGATTTGTTACAGATGTTGGCTAGAAGGGAATTTTGTTGTGTGCCTTACAAATGACTCTGTACCCTGTAAAAGACTCCACATCAACCATGCTGCATGTGGGGTCTTTTAGATTTGCTGAGCTTGACTGAGATGGCCGCATTCACAGTGTTGAAGAAAAGCTGTCCTAGCAAATCCAGCTCATTCTTACTCTCTGTTGTTTTATTTTCAGTGCTTCCCAGTACTACGCTAAAGTATTTGCCAATTTTTCCATCTCTTGAGTGCTGACTAGGGCATGAAAACTTTTTATTTAATGGGCTCCAAACCCTGAAACTTTTTGTGATGCACCTCAGAACTCATGTTCTGAACTTCATGTTCTGAAGCTTAAGGAAATAGCCCCTTTGCCCTCTGATTCAAACCTTCTCGATGGAAGCAGCTACCAAGAAAAGCTTTCTGAAACGTTCTGAGGAAGACTACAGGGACCATTGAGCTTCCTTCTCCAGGGAGAACTTCTGCATCCTCAGGTACTTAAGTCAGAAATATCAACATGTGGGGAGTCTGATTTTGCAACTCTCAAGCTCAGAAACAAAGGCCAGCTTTGAACCTAACCTCCTTTACTTTAGAGCTTCTTTTTGCCTTAAGGCAGTTGGGATTCAGTCACCAATTCTGAATAGCAAGAATTCAGAGTTACTGTCAGAGCTTCAGGGAAATTTGTTCTTCTTTTTAAAAGCTCATTTTCTTCTTTGGTTTAAAAATAGAATTGAACCTTGTAAACTTAGCATAATTTTAGGATTCCATTGAGCCTACTAAATAGCCAATGACAGCAGCCTAGTTTGCATACTACAAAGATGGTAAAAGTTATATTGTTTTTTAATTTATTTCAGAATTGCTTCTTCTGGTTTTGTAAGTTCCAGTCTGATTAAACGATATTCCAATCATATTTGAACATTTTTTAAGATTAAAATGCACATAGGATTAACTGCTAAATGAACCAAGGGAACTCCAGGTAGAGTTCTATAACTTGGCACTCAGTCTTAAAATCCATGTATATTAAGATAATTATTTGTGCTGTCAGACATCCTGGATATATGTGCTTGAAAAGATTGTCACACTGACACCAGATATCTGTATGAACAACGTATACTTTGGTGGGAGACATGCAAACAGAAAATCATATCAAGAATGTTTTCTTATTGGGGCTGGCTCAATAGCCCAGTGGATAGGGCACCGGCATACCACATGGGAGGCCCCAGGTTTGGTTCCCAGGGACCTCTCCTAGCGGGCAGACCACCTTGAGAATGGCAAGCTGCCATGGGCGGGCCAGAGCCGCCGTGGGCAGGGCAAAAAACTGCCACGGACAGGGCAAAAGCCGCCACGGGCAGGGCAGGTCGCCCGCGAATGGAGCGCAGCCAGCCACCCGCGAACGGAAAGCCGCCCATGAATGGAAGCAGAAGCCGCCCACAAGCAGGGAAAGCCACGCCTGCGCAGTGACCAGTCTCGGCGTATCACCGCAGCGGGGGGGAGGGGAGATATGTAATAAAATAAATAAATCTTTAAAAAAAAAAAAGAATGTTTTCTTATTTTTATTTTTTTCTTTATTTTTAAAGATGCTTTAGATTATATAAATGTTACACCAAAAATATAGGGAATTCCCATATACCCCACCACCTTCTCTTCCCACCCTTTTCCCCATTAACAACATCTTTCATTAGTGTGGTACATTCGTTACAATTGATGAACACATACTGAAGCATTGCTACTAACCATGGACTATAGTTTACATTACGGTTTACATTTTGCACCACATCATTTTATAGGTTTTGACAAACTGTATAATGGCTTGTATCCGTCATTGCAATACCATGCAGAACAATTCCAATGTCCCCAAATTCCCCATATTGCACCTATTCTTCCCTCTCCCTCCCCTCAGAACCTCTGGTGTCCACTGTATATCAGTGTTACAAGTTCCTCCATTACTAGCATAATAATGTCTACTTTAGTCCATAGTTGCAGCCCCCCATCCCCCGTTCTGTCTGTTCCTTAATCCTAAGGATTTGGGGATCATGATGTCCATTCTGCTTCCAATTGAGAGGGACCTTAGATCAGATGGGGCAGTTGAATGGAACTATCTTGCTTGCCACTGTAGTTACTCTCTGTTTTTGAGATGGGAGTTGTCCATCATCATCTTTTTATTTGTTGTCCTGGGAGAGTAGGTGTTGGCTGCAACTCTGCTGAGATTCAGGGCTCAAACTGGCATATTAACAGCTGGAAAACTTAAGTCTCTGGAACATATATTTAATGGGTATAGTGCTAATTATAAGTTCAGATAGAAGGGACAGAAGAACTATGGGAAGGAAAATTATAAATGAGTCTAAATCTGATATATTGGGGAGATACATATCCCAAGGTAAAGCCCACGGACAGGGTGCTGATTTCCTGGGGCTGTCTGCCCTGCCTATAGTGTCTAGATGTCTGGAGAATCCTCAGGAACCCCCCTGCTTAAGGCACTGTTTACTGTGGCAGTCTGTGGGATCCTCCTGAGACACGTAACCTCTGGAAAGACTTCCCGACTCACTCTGAAATCTCTTAGCCATAAAAACTCAAAGCCTGTTTTCCAAGCAGCAAAATCAAGATAGGAAGAAATAGGTTTCCCATTAGCTGGTCCCCAAAGCTCAGTGACATTTTTCTGACAATGACCACAGTGGAAAAGCCAAAGGAAAGAAGGTCAGAGGTTTTTAGAAATGTGCACACGCATTTCTCTTTGGAGCATATAATATTGTGGTCTTGAAGAAAAGCCAACCAGGGCTGGATCGATAGCCCAGTGGATAGGGCGCCGGCATACCACATGGGAGGCCCCGGGTTCGATTCC
>PVKH010038210.1:0-11356 GCA_004027955.1 Chaetophractus vellerosus | reverse complement strand
TAGACTGAGTTAGAGTTTATTGGGTCGAAGAGTGGTGGAAGGAAGACTGGGAAGGAAGATGTATGGTGGGCTTCAAATCCCAGGCTTATTCCTAGAATCTGGATCCTTCAGAGAACTAAATCTCACTTAACTTTGTTTAAATAAGGTTAGTACATTGGTTAGGGGAGAAGCAAGGGGGCAGCAAGGTTGTCTTAAATAAATGGCATGCAAAAGAATGGATTTTAAAAATTTTCAAGAATATGAGACATTTCATTTAATAAAATGTAATGTATGCTAGGTCATCAATGAAGATAAATTATGGTATCCTTTCTATTCATTTGGACCTATTTATTTATTTATTTATTTGAACCTGGGACCTCACATGTGGGAAGCCATCGCTCAACCACAGGAGTCATTGCCTCCCCTGAGTTGGTTTCTTCATGTGTTTGCTTGTGGGTTTTTTTGTTTGTTTGTTTGTTTGTTTCTAGGAGGCACCGGGAACTGAACCTGGAACCTCCCGTGTGGAAAGCAGGTGCTCAATCACTTGAGCCACATTCGTTCCCTGGACCAATTCTTGCTGCTCTTGGATCAAGAGTATTTGACAACCAATTACCTATCTCATTGATTTGAAATAAAAACTCAACTCAAATGTTTTTAAGCCTGTCACAGGCTGCCAGTTCAAAATACCAGAAATGGGTTGGCCCTTCCAATGGGACTTTATTAGGGTCAGAACTTACAGTTTTGAGGCTGTGAAAGGCGTCATCAGAGATGCTGTCTCACCAAGGGTCAACTGCTGGCAATCCTGAATGCCTGTCGTGTGGCAAGGCAAAATGGCAGCTGATCTCAGCCTCCTCCAGGCTCGTGTTCTCCCAGAGCTCATCTGTGGGTGATCAGGCATATGGCTCATCTCTCCCCTCTCCTTCAGGCCTCGTTGCTTCAGCTTAGGCTGCTCCACTGATTCCAGCTTTCGGGCTTTCTCTGGCTACAGGTGGTCCAGCAGTCCTCTCTTACATGACAGGGTAAAATGGCAGCTCTTCTCCCCTCTCCTCAGTTTATATAAGACTCCAGTAGAGGACTAAGACCCACCCTGGGTCCTGCCATCTAATCAAAGGCCCTTAGCTGAAGCAGTCTAGTCAAAAGTCCCCACATACAATGGGTTTATATGCCCAGGAATGGCTTAGCTTATTAAGGGCATACTTTTCTGGAGAGAGGATGTACCTCAAGTGGTTGAGTGCCTTTTTCCCATGTATGAGGTCCTGGGTTCAATCTCCTGTACCTCCTAAAAACAAAACAAATGAAAAAGCCAACTCACTCATTGGGGAGCAGATGTAGCTCAAGTTGTTGAGCACCTGCTTCCCGTGTATGAGGGCTTGGCTTCAATCCCAAGTACCTCCTTAAAAAAAACAAAAACATAATTTTCTGGGGTCCACAAAAGACTTAAACCAGCGCAAAGCCATATCCTGACTATTAAATGTGATTCTATTTGAACAACAACGAAAAAAGGGACTTTAATAAATTCTTCCATTTGTATTGAGTGCTATAAAAATAGTGCATTGGGGCCGGCTGTAGCCCAGTTAGTAGAGCACCGGTTTACCACATGGGAGGCCCCGGGTACGGTCCCTGGGGCCTCCTTGAACGGGCAGACCGCCTGGAGAAGGCAAGCCAACGTGGGCGGGGCACGCCGCTGTGGGCAAAAGTAAGTCCCCATGAGCAAGGGCGAGCCCCTGCGAGCAGGTGGGTCACCGCAGTGGTGAGCTGACTCAGTGGGTTGCCGCAGCGGGGGCAGACAAGCAGACACAGAGGAACGCAAAAGAAAAAAAAATGAACACAGCAAGAACAAGCAGAAGGGGGAGAATGTATAATAAAAATAAATCTTAAAAAAATAGTGGATTAAAATAGGACCTGATAAGAGCTAGATAGGCGCTTGTGTGGCAGGCATTTCGGTGCTTTTTTAAGCATGCTTGTTTATAGGTTTAGAATTTTAATGTCACCTCTTTGTATATAATATCAGCATTCATCCTGTAACTGTAACTGTGCTGGCATAGCTCTCTTCAAAATAACTTTGAGCTACAATATTTACACCATGTAAATCATCCATTTAAACTGTACAATTCAGTGGTTTTTTTGTATACTCACTGTCACAACTGTCACCACAGTCAATCCTAGAACTCTTAAATCACCCCAAAAAGAAACCTTGTGCCCATTAGTAGTCATCCCTCATTTCTAATATACCCCTCCCCACAACACTTAGGCAACCACCAATCTACTTTCTGTTCATAGAATTTCCTATTCTGGACATTTATATAAATGGAATCATACACTATGGTCATTTGTGACTGGCTTTTTTCACTTAGTCTAATATTTTCAAGATTCATCTATGCTGAAGCATGTATCAGTACTTCATTCCTTTTAATAGCCAAACATTCAATTGTATGGATGTGTGACATTTACCCATTCATCAGTTAATGGACATTTGGGTTCTTTACACTTTGGGGTTCTTAGGAATAATGATGCTTCTCCAACATGTATATGTTTTTGTGTGGACATTCTTTTTGGGTATATACCTATAAGTGGAATATCTGGGTCATCAGGGCACTCGAACTGCCAAACTTTCAAAGTAGTGGTGCCATTTTACTGTCCCACTGGCAGTGAGTTCTAATTTAGCCATCCTAGTGAGTGCAAAGTGGTATCTCGTGGCTTTGATTTGCATTTCCCTGATGACTAATAATATGGAGCATCTTTTCATGTGTTTATTGGCCATTTGTACACCTTAGAAGAAATGTCTCTTCAGATCCTTCACCCATTTTTAAAATTGGTTTATTTGTTTTTTTTTAAGCTTTATTTTTTATTTATTATATATCCTCCCCTTTCTACTTGTTCTTGCTGTGTTCATCTTTTGTGTTCTTCTGTGTCTGCTTGTCTCCCCCCGCTGCAGCAACCCGCCGAGTCAACTTACCGTGTGGCGGCTTGCCCTGCTCGCGGGGGCTTGCCTTCTCAAGGCGGTCTGCCCGCTCGAGGAGGCCCCGGGAACTGAACCCAGGGCCTCCCATGTGGTAAACCAGTGCCCTACCAATTGGGCTACAGCTGGCCCCTATTTGTTTTTGTTATTGAGTTGTAAGAGTTCTTTATATATACTAGATGCATGCCCCTTAGCAGATATAATGATTTCCAAAAATTTTCTACCAGTTTCTGGGTTGTGTTTTCACTTTCTTGATGGTGTCCTTTGAAACACAAAAGTTTTTCATTTTAATGAAGTCCAATGTTTTCTTCTGTTGTTGCTTTTGGTATTATATCGAGGAAACCATTTCCTAATCCAAGGCATGAAGATTTACACCTATGTTTTATTCTAAGTGTTTAATAGTTTTAACTCTTACATTTAGATCTTTGCTCCATTTTGAGTTAATTTTTGTGTATAGGGTGAGATAGAAATCCAACTTCATTCTTCTGCACATGCCTATCCAGTTGTCCCAGCACCATTTGTTGAAAAAGACTACTCTTTCCCTCATTGAATTGTCTTGGCACAGATCAGTTGACCCTAAATGTGAAAGTTTCTTTCTGGACTCCCAATTCTACTCCATAGACCTATATGTGTGTTCTTATGCCAGCACCACACATTGTTGATTACCATAACTTTGTGGTAATGGAATAGCACTTTGATGTTTGGTTCATGTGTGTTTCCTATGAAGTGTCTTTTTTTTTTTTATCTACTGTGTCCCAGAATTCTTTAAGAACAAAGTGATGAGTGATATGTGGAGATTAAAATCAAGAACATCATCAAACTTCACCGTCCCTCCAACCGGTTTCCCCAAAACCTCCCTGTCCCCACCCTTTATGTTCCCAGTTCCTTTCTTGGTGAATTTAGAATTCTATCAAATGCTTTTGATGACAAACTGTTTTGGGATTTTTGATCAACAAATCATTAATATATATATATGATTACATAAATCATAAGGCTCCCCCCAGGCAAAATGGTTCCATTCTAAATTTGTTTTCAGTAATTCCCTAATTCCTTGTTTGCATCTTTACTCCTACTCTGATAATTCTGTATACTATTCTTAAAACCTGTTTTGTTTTTTTTTTAATCTCATTGCATCATTCTTGATCTTCATCACTGTTAAATTCGCCACTTTTGTGCTTCAGCTTTGGGTGACATTTAACAAGCTGATTAACTTGATAAATTAATTGTGTCAGGGTGTTAGTGGATGCTGTGAGAAATTTTGGAGTCAAGACTTTGGTATCCACCGTCTGACAAAATATGTAGAAGGTAAACACTTTTACAAGTGCATCACACTCTAGGAATCATTTCATTACAGACACTCATTGGGATGGGGAAAAGTGGTGCACTGTGCCCCGTGTGTGAAAGCAATCCTATTGAGAATCACTGTATCTGTTTGTAAGCTCCTGGAAGAATAAATGATATTATTCACAGATATACAGGTATCTGGGGTGCTTCTAGTGTGTAACAAATGGTAAACAAATTCTGTGTTTGGGAAGGGAGTAGTTTTAAAAATTTAACATGTTGAAAACATGTATGTTCAAACAATGCAAAAGGATATATACAATGTACAATACATCTTCAGAAGTAGCCAATGTCAAGGATTTTCAAGCATATCTGTATCTTTTTTTGTTTTGCCAAAAGTAACATCATAGTACATGAGCTGTAGGGTAATGCAATTTGAAGCTGCATGTATCCCAGAAACATGTGTTCTTATCCATTCCTGTGGGTGTAAACCCATTATAATATAAGTAGGACTTTCTGATGAAGTTACTTCAGTTAACATGTGTCTCACCTCGTTCAGGTTGGTCTTAACCTTTTTACTGGAGTCCTTTATAAACAGAATAGTTTTAGAGAGAGCCATGGAAACAAGAAGCTGAAATAAATGAAATCCAGAAGAAAAGGAAGAGACCAGCATATGCCACCATTTGCTTTGCCATGTTACAAAGGAACAAGGATTGCAAGGAGCTGGTCTTTGGGAAGAAAGCATCACATTGATGATGACTTGAATTGGACATTTTTTTGGCCTCAAACTGTAAGCTAATAAATTCTCATTGGTTAAGCCACCCCATTTTCATGCTTTAAGCAGCCTAGCACACTAAAAGAGGTAACTTGTTTTTTTTCGATTAGTGATAGAGTTTGTTATAATCACCTATCAGTGATTGTGTTAGTCTGCTACAGGGCTGCCAGTGCAGTATACCAGAAATGTGTTGGCTCTTATAAAGGGAATTTATTTAGGGAAAGAGGTTACAGTTCCGAGGCTATGAAATGTCCAAATCAAGGCACCGTCAGAGATGCTTTCTCACCAATGTGAGCTGCTGGTAGATCCTGGAGTCCTACCGCATGGCCAGGCAAGATTGCAGCTGATCTCTTCTGTTCCTGAAGTCCTCTCTCCCACATGGCAGGGTAAAAAATGGTGGTGGCTTTCTTTCTCTGTCTCTCAGTATTTCTCTCAGCTTTAGCTGACCCTGAAGTCCTTTTTCACATGGCAGGGTAAAAATGGCAAACTCCCTTTCTCTGTGTCTCTTCTCTTTCTGTGTGTGTTCTCAGTTTAGATATAAGACTCAGCAAGAGGGCAGAGACCCAACCTGGGTCATTGCCTCACTGACATAGTCCAATCAAAAGCCCTACAGTGATCTAATCAAGTGAGCTAATCAAAGTTCCCTTAATTGAATCTAATCAAAAGACCCCCTCTACACTGCATTTACAAGCACAGGAATGGGTTAGCTTAAGAACATAATTTTCTGGGATCCACGAAAGACAAACCAGGACAGTGATTATAGATTTACTATATCTTTTCAGTGGCTGCAGTTTTACATTGTATGATACACCATTTTTTAAACCAATCTCCTATTTGATGGGTATGGTATTGTAAACAGGGTTGCAATAAGCATCTTTGTGCATGGGTACCCATGCCTGTTTTTATCTTTATGATACATTTCTAAGAGTTGAATTTCTGGGTTAACGATTTCTGCATTTAAAATTTTATACTTGTTGACAAATTGCCCTTTGAAGAAGAGCACAACAATTTATACTCCCATTAATAAAGCCTGAGAGTGTTTTTTTCCACACACCTTCAGCCCCATTGGGTATTTTCACCTGCACCAATATAATGAGTGAAAAATGGGAAGGGTGTACTTCTTTCCTTTGCTGAATTTTTAGACCATTTGTCTTAATGATTTGAAGAACTCTTGGTATATAAAGGAAATTGCCTCTTTGTCATATTTGCTCTGTATATTTTCTCAGTTTGTCTTTTAACTTTGTTTTTGACATTATTTCTGTGCAGTGTTTTAAATTTTAATGTAATTAAAAGGATCAATCCTTTCATTCATGGTTTCTGGTGCTCAGCAAATATTAAATGAATCCAAGTAAAGCTCAATTCTGTCCATGAAATATTTGCCAAGGGCCTATAATGTGCAAAGTACTAGACTAAACAATGCATAGGCACATGAGTAAGTAAGTCACCATCTTGGCCCTCAAAGCACTGTATTATTCTACAAATGAGCAGCAGTAGGCATAAGAGCATACTTGCAAGTAGCATTAAGAAACATAAAGGAGGACATATACATAGCATATTTGGGGAGTAGCCTTTAGTGACTGAAGCCAGGGTATGTGAAGGGAGGTAGCGGGAGAAAAAAAATCTGGAAAGGTAGAATGCGTTCAGATTATGAAGGGCCTTGTGCTTAGCACTTTGGACTTTATTCTGTACATAAGTGAAAGCTATGAAGGGTTTTGAGATGGAGTGTCAAGTCCAGTTTGTGTTTACAAAATAAATCTGGAGGCTTTGAGGCAGAGAGTTTATTGCAGTGAACCTGGATCACTGCAACTGTTTCTTAACTGTTTTCCCCACATCAATTCAAGTCGTTCTCTATACTGAAGCCAAGCTGATCCTTCCAAAATGCAAATACTGAAATTCCCCTGCTTAAAATTCCCACTACTGGCCCATTGCCTCAGGATAATGTCCAAATTCTTTACCATGGTTTACAAGGTCCTCTGAGATCTGGGGAAATTTACGAAGGGAGCAGAGTTAAAGAAATTGAGATGGATTTCGGTTTCGGACATTCAAGACCCAGCGCCTGCCCTCCAGGAACTTAAATGTCAGAGAGAGATGTGAAAATATCTAACTCTATATTTAACATATACAGTATCTTCCTGCCCATAGTCACCGTATCCTGAATGCATCCTATTTTCCCAACTTGAAAGGCGATTCTCTAACTTATCCAGGTAAAAGCTTATATATCCTTTTAGATTCAGCTTCCATGCTATCTACCTAAAGCCTTTCTAGTATCCCCAGTCAGAATTAATCTCACCTCCTGTTCACCCCCTCCCATCTCTACTGAGGTATTTACTTTGCAAATCCTGGGTATCTGGGTACATAACTGATTGTGGTAAAATTAGGCAAATAAAGTCACCTTAAACACACACTTTATTCACCTTCTGTTTTTATTTTGAAGAGGAAGAATAAGAGAAATGTACCTTAGCACCAAATGCTTTATTTGGAACAGGAGACTAAAAGAGATAGGCTTGCTTTTTCAGTCATGAACAAAAAAACAATTTTCACTGACAGACTTCAATATCATGAGAGGTTCCTGTTGTCGTTTGTTGTCAGACAGCTCTTGACAGGGTTGAGACTTATTTGAAAAGTGAGATGTGGATTCTGAAGCAGGCTGCCTCCCTGCCACGTTCATTCAGACTCCAGAACCCTGCTGGAGTTCTGTCAGGGCTTCTTGGCACTTCCTCTGACAATAGAATGGTGCTAGTACACAACAAAAAGCAGAGTCTATTGTGGAACATGAGGGTCTTCTAGGAAGTTTCTTAAAGGACATTTAAAAATCTGTACACCTACAAAAATTTTCACCAGCCTACGTAAGTTACTTAGATCTGTGCACTCAACTTCTCTCCTCTTTTATCTCTATGTGTAGTGACCACAAACAAATATGCTTGGGACCAACTCCAATTCCTCTTACCAGTTGTGGAAGTGCTCTAGAAGAAACTAAAAGAAATGAACGGTAATTTCAAAGCATCACCCTTCAACATCGATGGGGTTAGGGGAAGCAGCAAATTTCAAGAAAGATCATGTAAGAGGAAGAGAAAGAAAATGTTAGAGACTGGTGAGATGCTGAGAGAAAAGAAGGGAGTGGTAAAATGAGTGCAAGGTGCTGACTCCAGATTGCAATGAGTACTTGTGGCAGTTTGCTATTATTTATGAATTCCAAAACTAGGTATTGGATTATGTTGTAAACTGGTCTGTTCCTTTGGGCATGGTGTATTGGATTCAGAGGTTTCACTCTTATTTGATTAAATTATGATTAAGGCTTTGATTGGGCCACATCAGTGGGACATTGAGTCCCTGCTCCCTTGGAGGGTGAGGACTCACAGAGAAAATGACACGGCAGAGGAGAAAGTTAGAGTTGTGATATTGGAGCCCCTGGAAGTAAACACGCAGAGAAGCAGATACTTGAGGAAGGAGAGAAGGCTCCATTAGACACAGCAGAGGCCCCAGGAAGAGAGATGAGCCATTAGCCTGACAGTCTACAGCTGGTCTTGTGGAGCAAGCAGAGCAGCTGAGCCTAGAGAGAAACGAGCCCCAGGAGAGAGATGAGACTTATTCCAGCCTACAGTTGATATTGGAAGAAGCTGGGACCACGGAGCCTTAAGAGGAAGAGGGAGCCTGAATCCTTGCAGACGTCAGCAGCCATCTTGTGCCAACACATGGCAACAGACTTTGGTGAGGGAAGTAACTTACGCTTTATGGCCTGGTAACTGTAAGCTTCTACCCCGAATAAATACCCTTTATAAATGCCAACCAGTTTCTGGTATTTTGCATCAGCACCCTTTTGGCTGACTAATACACTACTGAAGAATAAAAGATCAGTCACAATGAAAATACAATTTCTCATGAAATTTCCACAAAAAGCCTGCTCACTACAAAAAAGGTAAAAACATATCATAATATGGGAAGAGCACTGTATTTTGAACTGAAATATCTGGGCTTGAGTTCTGACTCTGCCACTTATTACCTGTATGTTCTTGAGCACATTGCTTAATCGTTTAGAACCTTTCCTTCCCATGAATTGTGGATTTAATAACTATCCTACAGGTTGTTATGAGACCCAAAGTAGGTCTCACATGTCTTGTGCAAGTAGATATTATCAACCTGTAAGATGTGTCTATATAAATAAACACTGGACTTAGCTGTAACAAGTGAAAGCCTCAACTAATCCCTGGTCAACTGGTAAAACTATAATACCAACTAATCCAAGCTTCTCACTTGATTCCCCTCACACCATCCCGTAAAAACAAACAAAGAAACAAACAAACAATTTCTCCACCTCTGCTAAAAGAGGTTACCAAAAGCCCAACTGATTGTTGTTTCATTTCACTCCTTCACTCTGACAGTTTCATAATATGCTTTGGTCCAGAACATTCTCTCCTTATAATTTTCTTCTCACTCACACCCTGCCATTATTCTATTTCCTTCATATATACCTGGAGTATCCAATAAGCAGGAACAAGTACAAAATAATTCATTTGGGAGGAGGAACTAGAAGTATTGACCAAGTTTCTCCGAAGAATCTTAATATCGTCGATGTTTGGGGCATGGAAGGCATGAATAAAACCGACTGTTGGCTATACTGCCCCTCCACAAGAACTCTCTCCTTTCTCTTCTCTTCCAAAACTGCCATCACTCCCTCCAGAAAATGCCTCAAGTCTCCTCTCCTGGCACTGAAATCTCTGTCTGTTGATTCTGCCTTAAACTAGCTCTCTTCCTGAAGTAACTCTGCAATCTCACATCGGCTTTCCTTTCACTCCTTTCCCTGTGCCTCAACACTAATAAATCCAGCTCTAGTTGACAACATAGAATAATGTTTCTGTCTATCATTTTGTCTCTGTATTGTATGTCGGTAGTGTCTGTCATTTCCCCACTAAATTGCAAAAAAAACAGAGACCGTTATGCGACTTTACATTTGCACAGGACTTTACGGTTTACAGAGCATTTTCACAAACATCATCACATTTAAAAGCTACTGCAACCCTGTGAAGTCAGCATCCCTCCTGGTCTGCAGATAAAAACTGAGACTCGTGCAGTTGAAATGGCCAGTTGGACACAGCAGCCATGTTGTGTCGTCTGGACCAACACCTGTTTTCCTGTGGTGGACTATCTCTTCAGAGTCTTTCACTTTGTGGCTCCTAACTGTGACTATTATTCAAATTGCTATTCATCTCACTATTTAGTACTTATTGAATTTGGTTTTTTTTTTTTTTGGTATCTTTTTATAATTATTATAATTAAAGAAGCTTTAAATTACATAAATGTTACATTGAAAATATTGGGGATTCCCATATACCCCACCCTCTCCCACTCCCCTACATTCCCCCATTAACATCTTTCATTAGTGTGGTTCACTTGTTACAATTAGTGAACATATATTGAAGTACTGCTACTAACCATGGTCTATAGCTTACATTATAGTTTACACTTTGCACCCCACAATTTTATAGGTTTTGACAAAATGCATTATGGCCCATATCCATCATTGCATTGTCATGCAGAACAATTCCAGTGTCCCCAAAATGCCCCTTGTTACACCTTTTCTTCCTTCTCTTTCCCTTCAGAACCTCTGGTGACCACTGCCTTTATATCAATGTTACAAGCTCTTCCATTACTGGAATAATAATAAGTCTACTTTAGTCCATAGTTGCATTACCCCCCTTATATTTGCTCATTCTTCAATCTTGAGGATTTGGGGATGGTGATGCTTGCTCTGCTTCTGATTGAGAGGGGGCTTAGATCCCATGGGGCAGATGGGTGTAACTGTCTTGCTTGCAGTTGTAGATACTCTTTTTTGGGATGGGCATTGACCATCATGATCCTTTTGTTAGTTGTCCTGGGTGTCTGATGAACTGGAAAATAGGTACTGGCTGCAACTCTGCTGAGATTCAGGGCTCAACTGGCATATGAACAGCTGTCAGACTTAAGTCTCTGGGACATATCTTTAATGGGTGTAGAGCTAATTATAGTTTCAAATAAATGGGGCAGAAGAACTATGTGTAGGAAAATTATAAATGAGTCTAACTCTGATACATTGAGGAGATGGGTTATCATTTATTCCTAGGTTAGGCTCACTGACAGGGTGCTGATTTCCTGTGGTTTTCTGCCCTGCCTATAGTGTCTAATTGTCTCTAGAGCCCTCAGGAGCCCCCCTGCTTGAGGCACTGTTTATTGTGGCAGTCGGTGAAATCCTCCTAAGATGTGCGTAAGTGTAACCTCTGGAATGACCTCCCAACTCACTTTGAAATCTCTTATCCATAAAAACTCATTTGTATTTAATATTTCCCCCTTTGGGTCAAGGCCTTTTTCCAAATGCATCGCTAGTTATT
>PVKH010038209.1:0-11357 GCA_004027955.1 Chaetophractus vellerosus | reverse complement strand
ATAAGGCATGGAAAAAACAAATTGAATTGACTACTCTCCACTCTTCCATTGCAAGCTTCTAACCTGAATCAGGTTAAAACATGGAGCAGGAGGAGGAAATTTTTAATTTGAATTAAGTGACATTAGATTGGATACTTCATTATCAAAGAGTCACTACAAAGGCTTTGGGATCTGCCCAAGTTTCATGTACATGTAGAAAAGAACAAATCCACAGAGTAAGTTTAATGAAGAGTGATAAGGCAAAATAAACTTTTGTGCTAATCTATCCTAACAGATTCGGCCCATTTAATAAACCTGTTAGACACAGAACGCCATGCTTGACCATAACAATGAATGAATGGATGAATGAATGAATGAGTAAATACCTTATGACATACAAGTTAGTCTCTTGAAAACCAAGTTTCAGTTAGCACAATCATGGGAAGAACCAATGTGGCTTTAGAGGTGGCAGGAATTACTACTGAATCCACAAGCCTCTCTTTCTCTTCTAGGCTCTGTTTCTCCCTGCACATTGGTGTCATTCACTCAGACACCACATCTTTACAATTCTACCTCCAGGGAACTGTTGAAAAAATTTTAGAAAAAAAAAACCTAAGGGAGGGCTGTGGTTGACTTGTTCTGGGTCATATACCCATAATTCGACAAATCACCATGGCAAAGGGCATGGTGTATGATGATTGGCAAACCCACCAGAAAACATGTGGATGCAGTGATGAAGGAGTTGTTCCTTGAAGAAAATGGGGGGCATGGTGGAGTGATTCTAGAAAGACAAACCACTAATGGTCTATTCCCAATGTCCTCTACATTTATTCCTAAACAATGATTGCTAATGTGTTCCATTCACTGGTGAGAGGGCTGACAAATAGACTTAGGAGACTGGAAAGCTGACTGTTTTTGTCAGTGGTTGTGATGATCCATTGACAGCCACAGCTAACAAAGGTCATAGGCAAAAAGATGGAAAATGCTGAAATAGGCAGTAAGTAATGCTTCATAACAGTATTTCAGGTAGGGAAATGCTGCTCATTTGTTAGAAACTCTACTACTGATATGACTGTCAGGTTCTTTAGGAAATGCTCAGGAATGGTTTCGTTTATAATATTATCTTTATTAATTTAAATTTTCCCCAATGCATACATTCACCATAGAATAAGACAACTTAGGTATATTTAAGTACATTTAAGAACACAGAAGCTATCAAATATTTCATGTAATTATTTGGGGTTACAGGAAACAGCCAGTTTCCACAAGAATATACTTTTCCTACAATTTAGGTTAGTTACCACCATGTGATGACAAGTGTTTTGGTTATGTCCTCATGATCCAAAAACCAGACTTACCATAAATTTGCAAACAGTATGTGTTATGTATTGAATTCTACCTTCCCCAAATGGTATACTGAAGTCTTAACTCCTGGTACCTCTGAATGTGGCCTCATCAGGAAATAGTGTCTTTGTAGATGTAATCAAGTTATAATGAGGTCATACTGAATTAGAGTGGGCCTTAATCCAATCTGACAAGTGTCCTTTAAAGAAGGAAAGAGACATACACAGAGACACCCAAGGGATTAAGCCATGGATGGAAGAAGGCAGAGAGGAGTGATGTAGCTATAAGCCAAGGAATGCCAAGGATTGCCATGTACCACAGGAAGATAGGAAGAGGCAAAGAAGGAGTCCTGCCCCATAGAACTTTCAGAGAGAGGGTGGCTCTGCCCACACCTTGATTTTAGACTTGTAGCCTCCAGAACTGTGAAATAATAAATTTCTGGAGCTGTGTTACGGCAGCTCAAGCAAACTAATACAGTATTGTTACAATGATTTTTCCATTTCTATTCTTTTAAAACAAGTTTATTTTGGTAAAAAACAATCAATAAAACTTGTAAGCCATGTTAAACAATCCAAAAAATTATAATGAAGAAAGTCACCCTTAATTTTAAATATTATTTTCTACATATTAATTGTGCATTCAATTATCTTACAGGTCACTTATTTTTTCCAAAACATTTTTAGTTAATTCCATTGGCTTTTTCAATTTTTTAATGTTTATTGGAATACTTTTCTCATTAATTTTGTTGTTGTTGTTTAATGGTGTGTGTAAGGCTGTGAAGTTTCATCGGATTATATCTTCTTCCATTATAGGTGATCTTCTTCTATTATCTGGATACATGTTAGGTTCTTTCTTTTTATTTGATGTTCAAGAGCTTCAGGATATTTTACTCATTTTCTGTTCTTGCTCAATTCTTTTTTTGGAAATTAATGAGCCTTTATATTTTCTAAGTTTTTGTCATTTTTAATTTTGGGTAATTTTTAATTTTTCTTTTTTTTTTTTTTTACCTTACAGCTTGCATATTTATGGAACGAATCCTACTAAAATAGCTAAAATACATTGGGTCCTTGTCCTGAGTCCATCAGTAAAGATCACATTATTACAAAAGCCTGCTTTTTCAGAAGCACACAACAGCAATTCTACATAAATGCCACAGATGCAGAATACTGTTATTTTGCTCTATTTACACAGCTGATATACCTATTCTAACAAAGGAAGGAGGGGAGAAATGCACAAGAAACTCAGTCCAACAGGGGAGTGAGAAGAGAACGAAGTGCAGTGCATGCAGCGTTGGTGGATAACAGTCGGGAGCAGAACAGTTCAGATCAAGGTCTGCCCTGTCAAAGGAAGAGCTAAAAGACAGTTACATAAAAATTAAGGTGGGCTTTCAGACTGGCTAACACAACAACATTCCCTGAGTAGGTGGTATTGTCTGATTTTATTTTTGTTTATCCATTTCATTGGAAGCAAGGACAAAAATGCAAAATCTATACCTTGCTTATCAAAATTGATGAAAAAGAGTGCTCTGCCTTTAAAAATATATATTTTTTCATTTTGTAAAGACATTTTTTCCAACTTAATTTTTGGAAAAGGTATCGTTTTCATAGTTTTTATGTATTTTTTTCAGAGGGCATTTATTTAACAAGAGTTTGTCCCTTTCCCCCCAAATATCCTTTCAAATGAAAATAATCAAAAGAGACACCTAAAAATGTCTGCAAAATTATTGCTTTTCTTTCTCTAAGTTAGGCAGGAGAGGCTACAGAAAGGAGGAGATTTGGTAAGAAAATTACAGTTTTGTGATTGCTCCCGCTACAGTGATTGCATGTCCATGAGTGTCAGCCAATGAGACATCAGTCTCATACACTCTCTGGTAGCATTTACTCAACCTACAACACTGAAGAAGAAAGCCACACTGAAGACACAAGGAAAACAAGTCAATCCAGTCTAGAGAACAACATTTGGGAAACAAAGTACCAACACCTTCTTAGAACATGGAAATAAAAAATAACTCCATCAGAGCTACCTCACCAAGAAGCATGTTGAAAGTCCAAAATAACACGATTCATCAGTGTCTCGGGTCCTGTGGCAGCATCTCGATTACTTACCACAATGAAACAATGAGTTTCAAAGTACTTCTATACAACAAAAGAGTACGTGGATAAAATATAGAGACATACAGACAATTGATGAACATAAACTACTAGGCTTGTTACATCTAAATGAAAAAAAACAAGGCGGGGGGGAGGGGCTCTCAGCCTCTGCAAGAAGCAGTCGGGAGAGGCGTGAGTGCAAAGGTGGAAGTGGACAAGTTGTGTGAGAACAATGGGAGTCTGAGATGTGGAAGACATCGTTGTAGCGAACCAGGCCTGAAGGTCCATCTGTAGGGGTTGTAAATGTGGATTCACAGTGTGAAATTCTGAGCGTTTTCACTTAAGTCAGAATGATTCAAAACTGATTTGATGATACCTATTTGTCCACTGTAAATTCTCTAAAGCAAGGCTCAGAGTCCCATTGTTTCTTCATATACTTGATGATTTACACAGAAAAAAAATCCCATATGATACCATGACCTCATCAATACCCATACACCATATGTATTACAAATGGAGGTGTTACGATTAAAAAGAGCATAGGTAACTGATTCCTGGGGAACAGAGTTCATTGCCGCCAAGTGGAGTCAGGGAGGCAGCCACAGGCTCATCCTTCTTACAATTCACTTCCTTTGGGATGGGAAGGCTTCCTTGTTTGGAAACGGTTCTTGTCCCATTTCCTTGTTTGGAAATGGTTCTTGACTGAACCAGGCAGAGAGGTGGGGGTAATAAACCATTTTGAGAATCTTAACAGTTATGGGCTTGCACCTTCCCTCTCTTCAGTCCAGGAACACCAACAGACAAAAGCCCCGCTCCCTGTTCACGCTCTCTCCTCCCTACACCCAAAACACAAATGTCTGGGTAAATTTTATTGTGTTGAAATTTGGAACTTTCCTGTATTTCATTTGTGAAGTGCTCTTTATATTTCAGATCTGTGTTGTCTGTTGATTTCTTTGCTTTATTCTCTTACTTGTGTGGTTTATATCTAGCCTGCTTCAAGCCAGTTTCCATTTTCTTTTCTACTCTTTATGTAGCTGTTTCTAGTTCAAATTGAAATTCTCTTGTGCCATTAATTTTCCTTTAAATTTCTCACTGTTAATTTTATTCAACTCTATCTTATCCCTTTCCTATCTTATGCATTTTTTTTCCTTTTATTGATGGGTTTAATTCAACCCTTTGCCTTACAGAGGAAGAACTTGGGACCAGGTAGGATAAATGACTTTCCTAAAGCCACAGTGAGATGGATCACTCTGCATAGCTCTCCATGTGATCTCTTACTCTCCAAAACTGTCATTCAAATAACTGCATCTTGGTCAGACTATAGGCTATGAATTTTTCAAATTCAAAAAGTAAAACACAGTTTAAACATTGAATGTGCCTCTACTGACTCCAGAAGTCAATGTGGGTCATGTTAAGAGCTAGTGCAGAATAGTGGTTAAAAAAATGAAAAACAAAAAAAGGCTTTGAGTTGCTGTTAGCTTCATCCCAGTTTACGGCACTCAAAATAGCCCTCTGTCCCAAATATCTCCTCCACTTGTTGAGCTTCTGGAATTCCATAAAAATAAATTGTTCCTATGAACCATGAAGCCTTTATAACCTTTATTTCCTGAGTAAAGATGCAAGTGACCTGAAAAGGTCAATATATCCAGTCCTCTTTCAAAATGTGATCTCAGTCTCCAGGTTGTGTGCCTGAGGTGCTGTCAACTATTCCCATATACTCTAATGACTATATTATTTATCAACTTTCGTCTATCCCAAAAAATAATTCCAAATTACTTAGTGTTCTAGGTGGATACTATGGATTGGATTATTGATGATAGATTCCATCTGCCTTTCAGGGCACTTTCCTTTAATGCAGAATTTGAAAGGTTATAAACTAAATTTCCTAGACTCATTGAAATTTCTAGTCTAGATGTGAAATGGTTTCCACTGATGAGATACACTTGAATGAAATTTGGAATGCAGATATTAGGTGAAGGCCATCATTCTACTCTGGTTGTGCTAGTTATCAAGGTTATGCAAACTGAATGTTGAGAGGTAATTCTAGGAACCAGACTCAACCATCTAGTATCTACTCTCCAAATTTGGAGGAGTTAAGAGGCAGCTGAGGAGAGAGGAGAGCAGTAATGAGAACAGCCTATCTATGTGGTGAGCTCTTCAATTTTATACAACCCATGATGACTGCTGCTTCGGCCCTTTTGATAATTTTGTAGGCACATATTTTTCTACATTAAATCCTTTGCTGGAGCATTCTTTGTTTCCTGAACTATGCCTAATAGGAATCCTACTGTTCCTACTCTTCATCATACGCCATGCACTTCAGCATTATGGGTCGCTATTGGGCATCAAATTCACCTTGAGTTTCCCTGATTCTAGGTCTTTGCTTGAACTGACCTTTTGAAAATCTCATCTTTATGGAATGTATTCTTACTCATTACTGAGGAGCAAGTTTAGTTTAACCAAAACTACTTCATAGAGTCTTTTCTCTTTTTGTTTACCTTTTTTTCTTTTTTTTCTTTTTCTTTCCTTTCTTTTTTCTTCCTTTTTCCTTCCCTTTCTCTTTCTTTCCTTCCTTCTTTCCACCTTTACCCCCTCACTCTCTTTCTTTTTCAATTGGCCTGGCTCATTACATATCTCTAAATGTCTATAGCAATAAATTCCTTTTCCTTTTTGCTTCTTTAATATTTACCTCTGTTTCAAATGTTTATGTCCCATTTCCATAAACATATAAGGACATTGCTCATGTTTGTTTGCTTGCTTGTATTTGTTTTTGTTTTGTAACAAACTCAACATCTAATCTAGTACCTTAGACTGGTCCGTGTCTTATTTTATTTTCAGGTTAATTATTTATAAGCATAGAAATTTTGCTTTTCACATGCAGACCTGATCTTCATAGACTACTGCAAATAGAAGCCCATGACTTGCAACATTAACACCACAGAATTGCCATAAGTCATTTGATACTCTAACTTTTAAGCAAGAAAAGATGTCACAGGAATTGTCAGTGACTTCTGATTGAAGAAAAAAATGTGTTTTTTAATCAGATAATTTAAAAAAAAACCTTAATTTGTTCATTATTATAAATATGGCTCAAGAACTAGAAATTCTCATCTGCTATTATTAATTCCCAGAGAAACACTTGTTGACTTCTAGGAATTAAGAGGTGGCTTTTAAAAATATTTTTCTGTCATCTAAATATAAACACAAACATATATTTACATCTCTATTTGAATGCATATATTTAAGCTTAAAATGTTACAGGTTTTTCAAAAACATAGTAGAGAAATGAATAAATATTAAATATTAGCATGGATGTGTGTGTATGTATATGTGTTTGTATATGTATATGTATATGTACATGTATATGTATATGAATTGAATATATATATAGAGAGAGTGAATTGTGCTGAGAAATTTAAATGGATGAATGGATGAGAAAATACATTGTAAATTAAAATCACCATATAAATATAAAATAGTCTCCTGATACTTTATTTTAAATGAGAATGCCTTTTCTTCCAAAAAACACAAAAACCAAAAAATTATTGGCTTGAGATTAAGCCTTGGTGCTACATTTAATGCGGTGAATTTGGGCAAGTCACTTACTTGACTGTAAAGTGAGCCTCAATTTAGTCATCTGCCAAATGGGAAAACTGAGTTTTGTCTCTTTGGTTCTCTTGAATCAAGGCAAAAAAATCCAGTATCTCTATTCAAAGAACTCCAATCCAATGGCCACTAAGTATAGCCTATAGATTCACAGCAGATGTAGATCAAATCTTGAAAATACTCTTTCCACATCTGAAGAACATGGCATGGTCCAAGATCAGGACATTTTGTCTTCCATAAACTATTGTTCAGGTCTGTGGTAAAATTAGAAGAAAAAAGAAACGACAATGCAATACTTCTAGAAGATACTAGTTCCTGTCAAATGTGTCAAAATGCTGCATGGGAAGTGTTCAGTTCCCTCAGTCATATCAGTAGTTGGCTTAGATCAGGTCCAGAATCCAGATGGTCAACTAGAGTTTGTACATTGTGTAGTTATTTCAGTACCATATAGACCCGGCTTTATATATTTCTTTTTCTCCCTTGGTAATGTTTCATTTTTCTTTCTCTTTTATGGTTCTCAAGACTGAATGTTATAATTCATTCAATCTACAATGGATCATTAGTTAGCTCATATTTTCTGTCCAACAATTACTGCAATATGGGTTGATAATCAGCATTTGTTTCAAGAAAAGTTGGGTTTAATGAACAGAAAAAAGTTTGAGTTTTTTTACTTAAAAAATAACTTCATTGGTAAGAATCTCATTATAACACTGGATGAAATTAAGTTTGAATAAAGTAGAAGCAAATAACACTTATATATTGGGAATATCTATGAATTCTCAGTATTGACCTGGCTATATGGCTTAACTCAGAATCCACTAGGAATTTTCCAGAACATGGTCATAACTGCTAAATATGGTCTTAGGTGGTTCCTATTAGGTGACAAATTTCCAAAGTGAATTGGCAGCCCTTTAGAATAAAAAATTCATAAGCACAAATCCTTCCCCTAATGAATAAATTTCCCAAAAAAAATGCTATATCGTTGCCACTTTGTTATTTTCATCCGATACTGAGAAGATTGTAATTTTTTGGTTATCAAATTTTCAGCCACTAAGGTGTCTCAGAAAAGATGCATAGATCATGTACACATGATTGCTTTTTCACCAATATACTAAACCACTTTAATACACTCCATTTCTCTCCTCCCTCTTCTGTCTTCTTTGGTGGAAATTCCAATCAATCAGACAATAGTTCACTGTTAAGTTAATGACTGCAGCTGATCTGTTAAATGAGGGATTGAAAGGGGTGGTCTGTCCAGTGACTGCAGCTACTGAGCATTCGGTTAAAAGTTAAGTGCCTGCCAGGGGGGTTGTATTTAGTTTCTTACCTTATATTTCAAGTATATGTTTTCTTTTCACAGCCACCATTTATATATTGTTTCCTTCATAATATATGGAGCTACTATATAAATTGTTCTAAAATTCTCTAGAGCAGGTGCCTAAATGACAAATATTACAAGACCAAGGACACTCTGAGGAATAAAACAATGAACAAAAAGTCTGGAAAATCATAATTATCCAAATATGGAAAGTCAAAATTACCTGAATACTGATTGTGAATTGAACATCTTGATTATGCTTTGAAGGAAGGGTGAGAAATATGACTTTATTAGGATAATTACACATAAACAACTTTTAATCTTTAAATTATAAAGTTAGTTACCTGGTTTTTGTTAAGTTGATTAAAGCAGTCATTAAAAAATCCAACAAAGCACCAGTTTTTAAATGTGTTTTCATTCTCTATTTAGAGATGTTAAAAAAGTGGGAAATACATGTACACAAAAAGATTCTAAAATGAAGGGAAAGAGATCAGTAGAGAAGCAGATGAGTCTGCATAATGGAAACTGATATTTTCACATATCCAAATATTAATTTACTGAGAAAGTGAGTTTAGAGCATCACTGAATGTCATTGCCCTTTGAAATGTCAATTTATCAATATTCACAGTTCATCAGCTGAACAAATCCTTAAACTTTGGAGGCCTTCTCTTTAGAAGGTACAGTTCAAAAAAGGAAAAAAAAAACATCTTTTCTAAAGAGACAGAGACCATGAAGCTTCAACTATGGACCAAAGTGCATATGAAATCAATATATACATATATATAAATTCTCACACACAGAAAGAAACATAAATGAAAACATAAATAAGCCATCCTAGGATAGGAGATTATGAGTCATTTTCTTAAGAAGCTCATTTTTGTTTTTGACTTTCCAAAAGCAATA
The DNA here is from genome assembly GCA_004027955.1 of Chaetophractus vellerosus. NCBI lineage: Eukaryota > Metazoa > Chordata > Mammalia > Cingulata > Chlamyphoridae > Chaetophractus > Chaetophractus vellerosus. Next base: position 2,117 of record PVKH010038209.1, on the reverse strand, counting down.
TGAATTGTTTTTGAAAAGTAATAAATTATTAACCAATCAACTAATTAAAATATCATATATGTAGGAGTCATATAGACACTTTAGCTGTTACTTCAGCAAGTGGATGCTACTATCTAGAACAGGGGATCTCAAATTTTGCTGCACATTAGAATCATCTTGATGATACCAATCAAGTATCTCTGATCTACTCTGACCAATATGCTTAGAAAAGTCAATCATGCAACACTAGGGTTTCAAAGAGAGAAAAAGTTTTTGACAAGCGCAAAGGCAAGGAGATCAGAAGGCCTATGGGCCATATAGCTGTCTCTCAAAACTACAGAAACTTTTAGGGCTTTATAGCATTAAAACAAAGGCAAGCAGGCTTGGGATAATGAGGGATGAAGAGGGTAGAGGTAATCTAATTACTGAACATGTTTAGATTGATTGCCTACTAGTTTACTTGGAGTTTATGGTTTAGGCTATTGTGCATGTCAGTTGGGCCAGGTCTGATTAAAACTGCATTGTTTTAGCAAGATAACTTAGGAATTGGGTGGTCTGTTTTGGGCTGACTCATATGAATCAACAAGGGGCTACATACCAGGGCATCCAACTTCAGGGGGCTATGTGCAAAGGCACCCCACATCAAGTTGCAAAAAAGATAAGGGGTTAGAAATCGGGTCAGGAATGATATCTCATTACTGTCCAATTTCAGGGTAAAGATTACGCAGTTTTCAAAACATAGTATCAGCGTTAAAGAAACAAGGCATCTCAGTTACAGTTCAGTGATTTACAACCGTTACAGATATCTGCTTCTGGCTACCTCAAACGGCTAACACACATTCATGAGCTATCTCAGCTTTTGGTATTTTTCATTTGGCTACATTGCCATACACCAGATGGTTAGCAATTGCCTAAAATATAATTCAGTGGACTAAAACACATCTGTTAATTTTTCAGTTACAATGGAAACTCTAAAAACAATTCCATTGCCCACGCTGTACGCCATACCAGTTAAATTAGAAACTCTAATATTGAGACCTAGACATCAGTATTTTTAACACTCCCCTATTCCCCAACTCCAGTGAATACAGTGTGCAGCCAAGTTTTGAGAATAGGTGGTAAAGAAAACATGTATCTTCCGGTCCTGACCAATAGGGTTTTTCCTTAAAAACTTTGAATTATGGAAATGTGACATAAAGATGCAATTGCACATTGATGACTGCCCAGTGATGGCATTCTTAATCAAACTCTTCCTCTAACCTTGTTTTGATAGATTTCCCAGTGGTCTGTCTTTCCTTGGTTCCTGCCCATTTTCCAAACCTGTTCATGGAAATGTTGGCTTCCATCCAACAATCCTAACAATTCTCTGAGCTACCTGATATTTTCCCTATAATTTCTTTTGTGATATAAGCTACTAAGTTGTTAGTAACCTAGTCCTCTAATTACATACTTAAAGAATTATTAATGGAGTGTTTTAGTTTGCTAGGCTGCTAAAATGTAATATGTCAGAAATGGGATGGCTTTTACAATTAGGATTTATTTGCTTGCATTCTATAGCAGTTTGGCATTATTTAGGAATTCCAAAAATAGATATTGGATTATGTTTGCAAGCTGGTCTGTACCTGGGCATGATTAAATTACTTTTAGGGCTTTGATTGGGCCACGTCAGTAGGGTGTTGAGTCTTTGCCCCTGGTGGGTGGGGACTCACAGATATAAGACATGGCAAAGGACAGAATTGGAGTTTTGATGTTAGAGGTTTTGAGCTGGAGCCCTGGGAAGTAAGCACACAGAGAAGCTTGGTCCTGAGGAAAGAGAAAAGGCCCCAGGAAGAGAAACAAGCTGTTCACCTGATAGTCCACAGCTGGGCCGTAGGGAGAAGTCATTGTGGAGAGAGGCAAAGCCTAGAGGGCCTCATAGTCTACAGCCGACCTTGTGGAGAAAACAGAGGAGCTGAGCCCACAGAGAAGCAAGCTCCAGGAAGAGAGTAACGCAGGAAGCCTGAGCCCTCAAAGATGTTGGCAGCCATCTTGCTCCAACATGTGGCAATAGACATTGGTGAGGGAAGTAATTTATGCTTTATGGCCTGGTAACTGTGGTCTTCTACCCCAAATAAATACCCTTTATAAAAGCATCAGAT
>PVKH010038208.1:0-11358 GCA_004027955.1 Chaetophractus vellerosus | reverse complement strand
TCCATCACGGCCGGCTTTTTCAGTTCGCGGGTGGCTGGCTGTGCTCGATTTGCAGGCGACCTGCCCTGCCCGTGGCGGCTTTTGCCCGTCCGTGGCAGCTTTTTGCCCTGCCCACGGCGGCTCCGGCCCGCCCATGGCGGCTTGCCATTCTCAAGGCGGTCTGCCCGCTAGGAGAGGTCCCCGGGAACCGAACCCAGGGTCTCCCATGTGGTTTCCCAGCGAGCTCTTTATCCACTGAGCTATCTAGCCGGGCCCAGGAGGTATTTTCTAAACACAGGTTATATCACTGACTCTACACATAACTGACAATTTTGTCCAAAAGGTTTGCATATAGTTTATATTACATTTCACCTAGATTGGAGCCGCTAAAAATATTAGCATTTGGTAATTAGAACTTTAGAAACAGGAGAATTAGTAGAGAAAACAACCTGATGGGCAAACTACACATAAGTTATAATTTACTCAAACATAACACACTCAGTTTATTAGAAGGATTACTTGCATTACACAAGTGTCTTCTCATTTTTATTTTTATTTTTATGTTTATGTTTATTCTTCCCAAGGCTCTGCTAACCTATGAAGCACCTTGGGTGGATTAGAAAAAGGTGCCGTCTGTGTACAAACACAGCCTCACATCTCACGTTAGGGCCAAGGCTTAACAAAGGAGCTAGGGGGCGAGATTTCACCTTGCTGGCCCCATCTTCATGTAGTTTATAAACCGCACAACACTGGAGGAAGCCCCACTCTTCCTCCTAAGGACAAACAATATTCCCCTAGCCGTGGGGAGTATATGGGGAGGATAGAAAAATGGCAGATTCTTATTTTTTTTCCTTCTCCTGATCTCAAAGTGCTCTCTAGGATCTTTGGTGGTTTTGCCCATTTTGTAAATTATTTGCATTGCCACAGCCCAAAGGTTTCCCTTCTTCCTAACTGAAAACAGGTAATGCTGTGGGAGACGTTGCTGTCCTCTCCCTGTTTCAGGTCTTTGCCTTTTCATCCCGTATTCCCAGATCTGGCTGCTGGGTGGGAGACATCACATTTTGCTTCTCTGCAGGAGCAGAGTAATTGGGTTTTTGTAGGAAAATCTCCTACCTGTGGTCAGGAAGTCTAAAACAGCTTCTTGCAGTACCCCTAAGAAGGGACTCCCACCTTCTGCAGAAGCCCAGGTACTTCTCCTTGGTGGGAGTCCTCTGGTTTAATCTTTTCCCCTTTACTGTCTCCGTGGGCGGGGAAGGGAGGGGAGGGGGGCACTGCTGATAAGTATAGGTTGCACGGGCACAACTGTAAGTTTATATAAGATAATACGAGATTCTTGAAAATGAGAAATTTGAAAAATTCATTAAATGTTATTATATAATTCTCTATTTTTGGCATTTACTCATGGAAAAAACTATAATTAAAACTTTAAAGAGATCTTCCCTGTTAGCATGAGAAACCAAATGTACAGGTTACATGGGCTTTAATCCAAAAATCACAGGCACAGCGTTGGCAAATGCGTGTTTTACAGCTTTTACTTCGTTATGTTCAGACACAAGGAGGTATTCATTACCTCATTAAATCCGTTAATGGCGGATCTTTCGAAATCAAGATTTTTGAAAATCTAGCCATTTGTTCACAAATAAACACTTAAATAGCATACAAACACGGTTTCATAATTTTATTTTCCTTTAGACGCAGAAGGATAATAGCAGCATTTCATCCCTTGGATGCTTTTGAAACAAACAGTACATGAAAGATCCTAAAAATAGGTTCAAGAGGAAGTACTGTAATTTGTAAATGAAAGCAAGTAACAACCTCACTACATTTTCTAATCCCTGTTTAATCAATCTCAGCAATTAAAAATAATGGAGCAATAAGATGCTCTAGGGATCTTAAAGGCTTTGATACTGAATCATGAATCAGTTTCCTCCCCACAGAGTTTTATGATGTCTACCATAACCAGTTATTAGTGAACTAAAAATTGTTTATGCCATGCGTAATATTTCCACATATTTTACTGAAAGGTAAAAAAGGTTTTCCATGTTATTTATTAAACATTTTTTTTGGTAACACAGCTTGGGGATTTTGTCATTTTCTTTCATGCTTCATTCTTCTCATATTTAAAAGTTAAATAATACTAATAGTTAACACATAACACCAGGTGCGGGACCTTATTCTAAGTGTTCTACATAGATTAATTTATTTAATCCTCAAATAACTCAATGAGATAGCAGCTTTTATTATTCCTTTTTATACATGAGGGAATCGAGGCACAAAGAGGTTAAACATGCCCAAAGTCGCCTAAATGGCAAATGGTAGAGCTGGAATTCGACCTAAGGTAATCTGGCTCCCGACTCCATGTTCTTCACTACTAATAGACACTGCCTTTCCTGGTAGGTATATAAATAAGAGATATTTTTAGGTGTCTAGATAATATATAGTATTTTAATCGATTAAAAACGGTGGCCAAGAATTTCCATATTTTAACATACTGTTGTTGTTTTTTTTAAGATTAAGCTCAAGGGCCACTCTCCTTCCCCCAGTTTTCCTGACGTCCCGTCTAAAGCATGTCCCCTTCTCTAAGGTCCCAGCAACACCTTGTAGCTCCTCTATGGCGTCCCAGTCATAAAATACGGACTCTTTGCGTGCGTATTATATAAACTGTCATAAACTGTCAACCTCTTGAGAGCAGGCACCAGGTGTTACTGATCTTTGAAAAATAAATTAAGCCATTTTAGTCCCTTCTCTGCTTCTCTGAAGACAGATTCTGATGTTTTCAAATATTTCCAATAAAAGAGAGTGTTTGAACTCAATGGGTAAACCTTGACTTTATTTGTAATCTTCAAAATCTGAATCCTTATTCGGAATGTCCTCTCCTGATTGCTTCTGTAAATTAAAGCCATCACTCACCCACTCAATTTGCTCATTCCACAAACACTCACCAAGCACCAACTGGAGCTAAGAATTTGGCATAAGAAATGGCATAAGGCACAGTCCCTAAACCTCCAGGAGCTCAGGTGCAGCTAAAGGTCTAAGTTATTTTAGTCATTGACTAAAACTTTAAACTAACTTTACTCTTTAAAGTAATCTTATTATTTGAAAAGAACCACTGATTGAAAACAGTTCTTTTAGGTAATTATATAAAATCAGATAGCAGCAACCTTGTTAGGTGAAAGAAGAATAGAACTCTGTTCCTGAATTCAAATTCCAATAATTAGCATATTATCATTTATTACAAAGAAAGAATGTGAATATATGTCATCTATTTTTAACAATGAAAATCTAAGAATAATATCAATTGTAGAAATTAAATTTTTAGGGTCTTTTTTCATAGCATATTGAAGGCATGCAAAAGTAACATTTGAAAATTATTATAGCAATTTCAGGAAATGACAAAAAATGACAATCCGTTTTTCTTAGGCTCAGATGGAAAAAATTAGTCATTAATTGTAAATTTGATTAAGGAAAGATTCATTATAGATACTGGCCTTTACTGATGTTTCAGGAAGATAATGAGGATTTCTCAGCTTGGTGGTAATATAGAAGCGGAAGTCTGGCGCATATTCAATCGTAGCGTCCCCAAGTCGGATACATGTACTCCCACCGTGCTTAAAGGTCTGTTTTAATAGAAGAGGTTCCAGAATAGGATCTAGTTCTTCGCCAATATTTTCTAGCAACACTGGAATAAAGTCAGAGAAAGATTCCGTGTTATTTTAAATAGTGACTGTAAACATTCAGCTCTCAAATTCTTCCAGTCTTCTAGAATCGTTGCTATTCCTGGTTGCCTTTAAACTTATTTTTCTCTTCTAAGTATAAGGAAACAATTCCATAAAAATAATTACGTGTCTGTGGGAAGGGCTTAACCTATGGGTCTACCAGGTCATCCTCCCTGTTTCCATATTCCCTAGCCACGATCCTCCTGCTCAGTGCTCCACCACCTGGTCAAAGCCAGGATTGCACTGTGTCCAAATAGGACAGCTGTGAGTCTATTTGCAACACCAGAGAAAACACATTTCCGGTTGTAGTTTTTTATACTGCTACTTAAAATTTTTAAAATAAAAGTAACACATGCTTATTGTCAAACATCTGGAAAACATGGGAAAGTATGAAGAAGAAATGGAAAAACTACCTCTGATCAGTTTTCTTAATCTTTCTCTTTCTCCCTCCCCCTAAGTATTTTACATAACTGAATTATACCATATATAGGTTAATGGAAAGATGACACAAAATTATATATGGTATGATAAATATTTGTTGAATAAATTGTTTTTCCCTCCATATTTCTTGTTCTTCCTTTCCCATACAGTTGAAACATATGTAATTTTGCATCTTAATTATTTTGCTTGAATTATGGCATATTTCCCCTTGTTATCAAAAACTCATAAACATGCTTTTTTTTTTTTTCTTTTGAGGTACCTGGGTTGGAGATTGAAGCCAGGACTTTGAGTGTGAGAAGCGGGCACGCAACCACTGAGCCACATCGGCTCCTCTAAGTTGTTTTTTCCGTTTGTTTGCTTGTTGTTTTTTAGGAGGCACCAGGATCCAAACCTGGGACCTCCCATGTGGGAAGCAGGTGCTCAACCACTTGAGCCACATCTGCTCCCCTAAACATGCTTTTAATGACTGCATAATAGTCCATCATACTGATTTCCCCTCATTTATTTAAAAAGTGCTCTATCATTAAGATACTTGGATTGTTTCCTGTTCTCAATATCATAAATAGCACTGCACAAAACTGCATTTTCAGAATATATTCTTATGGATAGCAATCTAGAGGGGGAAATCCTTAATCAAAGAGCAGTAGCACTGTTAAGGCTCTTAACATATTTGCTGAATTAAAAGCTCAAGCTTTGGTGTCTGGAGGGCTATTGCAGCCAAACTTAAACAGTGGCATTTTGTAGGAGACCCTCAGGGACTGAGTGTACAGTTGTGATGGGCTCAGGACATTGGGATGCAGGGTATTTTTAGCTCTATTGCAATAAAAGTATAACAGATTCTGATCCTTCCCACAAGTTAATCCTGGCTAAATGAAATCCTAAAATTGTCTTGTCAATTTCCTTCATTGCTGAGGCCTTAGTCAAAGATGGCATGTCATTTAACTTCATTTGCAAATATTTGAGTATGTATCTCTAAAACATAAGGGCTCCTCTTTAAAAATTGCCACACATTAAAAAATAACAATACTTCATAATTTTACCAAATATCTAGGCAGTGATGTGTTAAAGTCTTACATATATTAGGGTTTGTAACAGAGCTTATTCCAGTTATTGTAAACTCACTCTTCTGGATTTTATTTGTTTTATCTTTAACTTTCTTTTTATCTAGGTTACCTTTAGTGTTTTTTGTGACTAAAGTATTTTTTTTAATGAAGTGCATTTTTTTTAAAGGTTTATTTTTTTATTTATTCCCCTTTCCCCTTGTTGTTTTTGTGCTCACTGTCTGCTCTCTGTGTCTGCTTGTCTTCTCTTCTCGTCTTCTCTTTAGGAGGCACCGGGAACCGATCCTGGGACCTCTAATGTGGGAGAGAGGCACTCAATCAGCTTGAGCCACCTTAGCTCCCTGGTTTGTTGCATCTCTCATTGTCTCCCTTCTTCCGTCTCCTTTTGTTGTGCCAGCTCACCATGTGGGCCAGCTCGCTGCACGGGCCAGCTCGCCTTCACCAGGAGGCCCTGGGAATCAAACCCAGGACGTCCCATATGGTAGACAGGAGCCCAATTGCTTGAGCCACATCTGCTTCCTTAAAATATTTTCTTTAAGTATGTGATTTGCAAATGTTTTTTTATAAGAAATTTCAAAAGCATAGTTATAAAACTTTTTCAATAAAAAGGTACAGTTAGCAAAATTACATTTTCTTTAGAGTACAAATAAAATATTTTGTTTTTAATATACTCTCAGAAAATGTGATAATATACTCTCTAACAGATAGCTGCAATATTATACTTTGATGACAAGTCTCTTGGTTAATTAAATCATTTATTAATAACAGGTTCATTGTTTGGACCATAAGAATAGATTGCTCAATTTTAAGGAGAATAATAATAAAACTTGTCATCATATAACATGAAGTCGTAAAAGGCTCTTCAAGATGTAGATGTTTTCTAACCTTGTTTCTCTATTAAATTCTGTAAAGGGGCATTAAGTAATGCTGTAAACTTGAATTATATTTTTAAAATAAGCACAATTAACATATATTCTACATAAACTTACTCTTTTAAATTACCCCCCTTTTTTTGCAAACACTTAAAACTGTTTTCTTTACCTTGTAAATAAAAATAGACAATATTTAACCATTACACAGAAAAGTTATCAAACTTCTCATTGCACACTGGAAAAGCACTTGGAAGAAACAGCACACATTACTTTTGTGTCTTTTAAATAAACTTTCTTATTTTCTTATATCTAGAGGAATTAAACATTATCAGAGCAATTTCCTGAGTTTCAAAAGTTTCTAATTTCCAGCGAAGATAACCAACCCGTGTTCTTTTTTCTAAGCATATAAAACACATGAATTAAAAAAAAGATAAAAACTAAAAAGAAGGAGTAGAAACCATCCAGAAGTGTTTAGCTTTTTTTTTCTCAGAATGTGTTACAATACATAAAATGCTTTAAGGTGCGTCAGGATCTTTATAATATTTCCTATATTTAAAGGCCATAGAATTGCAAATATTATAGAAATACTAAAATTAAAGGAACTTCAACTTGAAAAATAGCATAGAGGTGTATGAACTGCCAATACATATAAGAAAACATGATTCTGTTTCTCACATTGGAGAAAGGAGATGTATGGATTGAAAATACTGTTAGAGAGTTTCACCCGGCTCCCAATCCTGTGGTTTCCACATTAGTTCTCTGTTATTTCCGGGTAGATACTGGTAAGAGATTATTGAAAGAATATAATTATTACTAAAACCTTTCAAAGTACAAAAATGTTCTACTTTTGAAATATTTTAAAACATTAAATCTATAATAAGAGAGAGCCATTCTAAAGAGGCATATGTCAGCATAAATATAGCAATGCATGAAAACTTTCATAATTCCCAAATTATCTTTACCTTTGGCATATGGGACTTAGAAATGGGCAAAGGAAGAAAGGAGGAATTATAAAATTTTCTTTCATAACTATGTGTTGCTTAAACTATGATAGATGGTGGAGTAGGAGGCAGTTTAGGATTAAATACTTTCATAAAACATATAATACTCAAAACTTGCCTATATATTTATGAGTAATGATTAAGAAATACACCTAAATATATCCAAATAAGGCATAAAATTAAAGTTGATACAGTGTAAAACACTGCTGCTTTCACTGGGTTTCTACCCACAGGTACCTTACCTCTGGTTCTTTCTGACTGCTCCCTCATTAATCATAATAATATTATTGAAATAAGTCTAGCTGATGGGCTCAAAAGCAAATTTTTTAAAACCGGGTAAGGAGATATAAAAACACAGAAAATGAGTGTGTAGCTGTACATATTCCAATAATCTATTTTCAGTACTGTTATTCACATCTCTTAAATCACATTAATTTATACTTAGGAAAGTTTGTTTTAACTAACAATTGTAAAGTTTATAATAAGCTCTTGAAAGGAATTGCTTTATTTTTAATGTATACAACTCTTTTAGGCGTTACAAAAAAAGCTATGCTAAACTGTTGGCATTTTGTCAGTTTTTTGGAAACAGATTATGACAAATATCAGAATGTGAATAATAATTTGATGCCATAGGTTAGCTTTTGTTTTATTTCCAAAACATTTAATTCTGAAAGAGTTGACATCCTCAGACCACTTATTTTTCCTATCAGGGCATAAAATGTCATACTGAAGTCTTTTGTTTTTCTGTAAAGTTTTGTCATTTTCTTGCTATTCATTTTAAAGTCATTCTAAGTTTTAGTTTAGTTTAGTTTGGTTTCCTGTTCACTGGTTGACTGGAACCACTACCCACTTATTTTGGTTCTTAGTTATTGCTTTTTATTTTTTAAATATCTCTTTTATTAGTTCTAATAATTTTTTAGCTAATTCTCTTTGGTTTTCTAGATAAGGTACGAATATGCCTATGAATATGATTATTTTGTTTCCTCCATTCCAAATGTTATAGCACCCTTACTGTTTCAATGAATTGACAAGAATTTCTCTAACAATGTTAAGCAATAGCAAAAATAGACATCAGTTTCTCATGTTTTATTTTTACATGATCAGATTTTTAAAACCTACTCTTTGCTAGACAATTATGAAGTTAAATTCTAGTTATGAAATATTATAGCTAAGTTAAGTTTTGTTTACTTTGAGCTACAGTAATTCTTTTCTTGCATAAAATCCAATGTTTAAATAACTTCTTACTAAAAATAGTCTTTTAGTTATGAATTATATTATCCTAGGTGAGGCTCCAAATTAATATAAAAATATTTCTTCTGAATATTATGTTCAACTTTAACACATTGTGTTTACAGATGCAACAATTATTGAACACCTACTTTGTGCCCTCAAAGAGTTAGGAGGTAAAAAGCAAACAGTTCTTCATATAATAAGGACAAGAGTGGAAATCTATAAAAGCATCAGTGGTGACACTGTTGGAGAAGTCAAGAGATGTTACAGAAAAATAAGTTTTTGAGCTTTATCTTAAAGGATCACATTTAAAAGAATTCACCAAATGAATGGAAAGTCGAGTTGTGAAATGTGGCATGTTGTAAGTACTGCCGGCCCCCCTAGTGCCCCCTATCCCCATCACATCATCCTCATCACACATGATCTCTGTCTCCCCCTGTAAACCCAGAAGCTCCACGAAAGACAGAGAACAAAGCTGTTTTGCTAGTGCTGTGTTTTCAGTGCCGACCATGGGGCCTGGCTGAGGTAGCTGCAAAATAAACATTTGTTAGGTGAATGGAAAAACAAATGAAAGAAACATCAAACCAGAAGTAGTTTTGCATTGTTCATATGTTATGTGCAAGAGGGAAAGAGAGTAAAGTGCTAAGAGATAAGGATAGAAATGTAAGGAAGCCGTAGGTGTGCTGGATTTTGCTTTGGATGCAAAATTGTTCTTTTCACAGAGCCACTGGAAAGCCATTAAAAGATCTTTTGGGGAGCAGGTGTAGCTCAGTGACTGAGCACCTGCTTCCCATTACTAGGTCCTGGGTTTAAGCGCTGGTACTGCCTGAAAAAAAAAAAAGATCTTATATATGAACTGATTTCTTTATCAGCAATATTTTTTAATTTTTAATTTTTTTAAAAAAGATATTTAGATTACATAAATGCTACATGAAAAAATATAGGGGATTCCCATATGCCGTGCTCCCCACACTGCCCACTTTTACCCACATTAACATCTTTCATTAGTGTGGTACCTTCATTGCAATTGATGAACACATTTTGGAGCATTGCCACTTAGCCTGGATTATAGTTTACATTATAGTTTATACTCTCTCCTACACAATTCTGTAGGTTATGGCAAGATATATAATGGCCTGTACCTGCTGTTGCAATGTCATTCAGGACAATTCCCAAGTCCCAAAAATGCCCCCATATTACACCTGTTTTTCCCTCTCCCTGACCTCAGACCCTCCAGTGGCCACAGCCTCCACCTCAATGATTTAAGTTCTTCCATTGCTAGAATCACAATAAGTCTGTAGTAGAAAACCAGTAGGTCTACTCTAGTCCATAGTTCATTCCCAATCCTGAGGATTCTGGGATGGTGATGCCCACTCTGCCTCTAATTGAGAGGGGGTTTCAGTCCCATATGGATGATGGATGGGACTATTTTGCTTGCAGTTGTAGACTCTCAGTTCCTTGGTATGGTGGTTGTCCATCATCACCTCCTTGTTAGTTGTCCCAGCTGAGCCCAATGGACTGGAGAGTAGGTGTAGCAGCAATATTTATATGAATAATATGCTGTGCACACTTTATCCACTGATGAAGTTAATATAGCTGTGCCTTTATTTTCTAGAATGTTGGCTTTTAAAACTTTTTTAATTTTTTTTTAAGTAGCAGTGTACTTATTTTCAAAGAGCATTTTATGTTAAAACACAATATAAACAAAGAAAAGGGAGACCTGCTCTGGTAGAAACAGAGGCAGGTGGGTAAAAAAGGCCAAAACTTCTGCCCTCGAGCCAGTCTTCCTTTGCGTGGTGACAAATCAAAAGCCACTGTTCTTGATTATGCCAATATGTAAAGATGAGTTCTTAAATGGAAAACTTTTCCACAGCTTAGGATTTTGAAACTGTAACAGTAACCAATTCTTTTACTTGAAGGTTAAATATAAAATAGCCATAAAATCAGTCTCTCTTTCTATAAAGATATTGATGTATTTAAAACCTTTTCACTTCTCTCTGATGATAATGTTAGAAGGCATAGTAAATAATCACTGACAATTTCAAAAGTATTTCATCCCAAATATTAGGTCAATCAACTGAAAATCTTGTGTAACAAAGTAAGCACTGGACAAGAGCAGAAAACTTGGACACTAGTTTTAGCATGCCCACTTAAATAGATTTACAATTTTGGTTAAGCTGTTTAAACTCTAGTACCTGACTTACCTTGTTAATAAAATGAGTTACTTGTGGACTTCACAAATTTATGGCCACACCTCAAAGTAAGAATGCATTTCTTTTCTTTTATTTTTATTTTTTTATTTATTACATACCCCCCCCCCCTTTCTGCTTGTTCTCACCGTGTTCATTCTTGCGTTCTTCCATGTCTGCTTGTCCCCTCCCCCGGAGTGGTGACCCGCCAAGTCAGCTCATCGCGTGGTGGCCTGCCTGCTCGTGGGGGCTTGTCCTGCCCACGGTGGCTTTGCCCTGCCCACTGCGGCTTGCCTTCTCAAGGCAGTCTGACCACTGAAGGAGTCCCCGGGAACCGAACCCGGGGCCTCCTATGTGGTAAACCGGCGCCCTACCAACTGGGCTACAGCCGGCCCCAAGAATGCATTTTAAACCCTCATCCAGAGCATGCATACACACATAAAACTTTCATGAAACAATACTAACCCTTATTCATCCTTTTCCATACATGCTATATAGCCTAATATTATCTATTCTTGGGAAGCAGACATGGCTCAAGCAGTTGGGTGCATGCCTACCACATGGGAGGTCCCGGGTTCGGTTCCCGGTGCCTCCTAAAGAAGACGAGTGTTTTGGTCAGCCACAGGCGTGCCTTTTGAAATATACCAAAGATTGGTCGGTCTTTATAAAAGGTATTTATTTGGGGTAGAAGCTTACAGTTACCAGGCCACAAAGCATAAATTTCTTCCCATACCAGAGTCCATGCCCTGGAGCAAGATGGCTGCCGACGTCTCCAGGGTTCAGGCTTCCAGGTTCCTTTGTTCCCAGGGCTGCATTTCTCTCCGGGCTTAGCTTGTTTCCTTCACGAGTTCAGCTGAAGACTATGAGAC
>PVKH010038207.1:0-11402 GCA_004027955.1 Chaetophractus vellerosus | reverse complement strand
CCCCTAACCTGGAGGCCCTTTTGAGTGCAGCACTCCTCAGGAACTTGTGTTCCACTCCGGGTCTCTGCAGACTTGGGTCCCTGTGCCTGGATATGCATGAGGTTCCAACTCACTGTTGTGAGTTCCTCTATACTCTTGTGTCCCCAGTGGGAGGGACCCAGGCCACTGCCTCTGGAGAACTCCCAAGCTTTGTGTGGGATTGAGTATGGGGGAGGGAAAGAGGACCTGCTTGTCCCAGACTGATATTTCCTGCTTGATATTTTTCTTTTTCTTTGATTCAGTGTTTGTGGAGCCTTCTTTACTTTCTGCCATCTGCCAGAGTTCTAAGAAAGTAGAATTTGTCCTTATATTTACTGAATCTCTGGGGAGGTTTTTTTCAGGGGATGTCTTACATCAACATGTTGATAACATCACTCTCTTTGATTTCTTTTAGCAATGTTTTGTAATTTTCTGCATAAAAGTCCTTTATGTCTTTGGTTAAATTTATTCCTAGACATTAGATTCTTTTAGTTGCTCCTGTAAAAGGAATATTTTTTTTCTTGATTTCTCCTCAGAGTTTTCATTACTAGTATATAGAAACATTACTGATTTTTGGGTGTTAATCTTGTATCCCATCACTTTGCTGAATTCACTTATTAGCTCTGGTAGATTTGCTGTAGATTTTTTCAGGACTTTCTATATATAGGATCATGTCATCTGCAACTAGTGAACGTTTTACTTCTTCATTTCCTTTTTGAATGCCTTTTATTCTTTTTCTAGACTAACTTCTCTGGCTAGAACTTCCAGCACAATGTTGAATAACAGTGGTGACAGTGGGCATCCTTGTCTTTTTCCAGGTCTTAGTGGGGAAGCTTTTAGTCTTTCACCATTAAGAATTATGTTAGCTCTGGGCTTTTCATATATGCCTTTTGTCATGTCGAAGTTTCCTTCTATTCCTCTTTTTCAAATTGTTTTAATCAAGAAACAATGCTGGGTTTTGTCAAATGCTTTCTCTGCATTAATTGAGATGATGTGATTTTCCCCTTCGTTTTGTTAATGTGGTATATTACATTAATTGATTTTCTTCTGTTGAATCACCCTTGTATACCTGGGATAAAACCCATTAATAATGATGTCTAATTCTATTAGTGTGCTGTTGGATTTGATTTGTGAGTATTTTCTTGAGTTTTTTTTTGCATCTATATTCATAAGATTAATTGGTGTGTAATTTTATTTTCTTGTAGTATCTTCATCTGGTTTTGGTATTAGGATATGTTGGCCTCATAGAATGAGTAAGGAGTGTTCCCTCCTCTTCAATTTTTTTTGGAAGAGTTTGAGTAGGAATAGTATTAATTCTTCATGGAATGATTGGTAGAATTCACCTGTGTAGCCATCTGGTCCTGGAATTTTTCTGTGTTGGGAAGTTTTAGATGAGTGAGTCAATATCTTTACTTGCAATTGGTCTGTTCAGATCTTCTAATTTTTCTAGAGCCAGTATAAGTTGTTCATGGGTTTTTAAGAGTTTTTCCATTTCATCTAGGTTGTCTAATTTGTTGGCATATACTTGTTCATAGTATCCTCTTATGATCTTTTTTATTTCTGTGGGGTCAGTAGTAATGTCCTCCCTCTTTTCTGATTTTATTTATGTCTTCTCTCTTTTTTCTATAATTGAAGTTTTATAAGTTTGAAAACTAAAGTACAAAAACAACATAGGACTGTACAACTAAACAGTGAATGCTACTGTAAAGGATGGACTATAATTAAAAGAACAATTATAAAATTGTTCTTTCATAAACTATAGCAAATATACCATACTAAGTGGTAATTACTTTTTTATGTAAGACATTCATTCAGCATAATATATTTGAGATTCATCTATCTTGTATGCATCAGTAGTCTGTTCTTTTTAATTGCTGAGTGATAACCCTTTGTATGAATATGCCAGCTTGTTTATCCATTCTCTTATTGAAGGGCACCTGGGCTTTTTCCAGTTTTGGACTCTTATGAATAAAGTTGCAATGAATATTCTTGTATGAGGTTTTTTTATGGATATATGTTTTCATTTGCCTTAGGTAAATAGCTAGAAATGGAGTTGCTAGGTCATAGGCTAGGTGTATGTTTAGTTCTATAAGAAAGTGCTAGAGCTCTTCCAAAATGGTTTAACAGTTTACATTCCAACCAATGACATATTACAATATATAAGAGTTCCATTGTTCCATCTCCTAACCAACGTTAGGTGTTGTTGGTTTTGTTTTGAATTTTAGCCATTTGGTTTGGTGTGTAGTTGTAGCATTTTGTGGTTTATTTTTCATTTCCCTTATGACTATTTATGTTAAGCACTGTTTCATGTACTTATTGGCCATTTATATATTTTCTTTTGTGAAACATCTATTCAAATATTTCGATCATTTGTAAAATGTGTGTTGCTTATCTTTTCATTATTGAGTTGTAAGAGCTCTTTATATATCCTAGGCAACAGTCCTTTGACAGATACATGTTTCGCAAATATGTTCCCAAGCTACATTGTGCCTATGCATCTTCCAAATGATGTCTTTTGATGATTTAGATGTTCTAAATTTTCATAAAGTCTAGTGCATTAATTTTATCTTTTGTGATTTTATTTTGTGTTTTAAGAAATCTTTGTCCACTCCCAATCCATAAATACGTTTCCTATGTTTTCTTCCAAAAGTTTTATTGTTTAGCTTTTACATTTATATGTTTGATCCATTTGGAGTTAATTTTTTTTGTATGATGTGAGGTTCTGGGACAAGGACAGATCAATAAATATGATATAACACATAACAGAACAAAGGAAAGAAAACACACATGATCATCTCAATTTATGCAAAAAAAAAGGCATTTGACAAAATCCAGCACCCCTGCTTGATAACGAACAAACAAACACTTAGAACACTAGGAATAGAAGGAAACTTCCATAACATGATAAAGGGCATATATGAAAAACCCACAGCTACATCTTAGTCAATAGTGAAAGATTGAAAACTTTCCTCCTAAGATCAGGCAAAAAACAAAGATGTCCACTGTCACCACTGTTATTCAACATTTTACTGGAAGTTCTAGCTAGAGCAGTTAGGCAATTGAAAGAAATAAGTGGCATCCAAACTGGAAAAGAAGTAAAACTTTCCCTATTTGCAGATGACATGGTCCTATATACAGAAAATCCTGAAAAATCAACAACAAAGCCACTGGAAGTAATATATGAATTCAGCAAATTTGTGAAGTACAACATCAACATGCAAAAATCAGTAGTGTTTCTATATACTAGTAATAAACAATATGAATAAGAAATACATAAAAACTTTCATTTACAAAATCAACTAACAAAATGAAATATCTAGGAATAAATCTAACCTATGTAAAGGACCTGTATTCAGAAAGCTACAAGACTTTGCTAAAAGCAACCAAGGATGACCTAAATTAATTGAGACATACTGTATTCATAGATTGGAAACCTAAATATTGTTAAGATGTCGATTCTACCCCAAAAGACTTACAGATTCAATGCAATTCAAATCAAAATTCCAACAACTTTTGTTGCAGAAATGGAAAAACTAATCATCAAATATATATGGAAACATAAAGGGCCTAAATAGCCAAAGCCTTCTTGAAAAAGAAGAACGCAGTTGGAAGACTCACACTTCTGGATCCTAAAATGTATTACAAAGCCACAGTAAACAATATAGCACAATGAGATACCATTTCACACCATTTAGAATGGCTACTATTAAAAATGGAAAATAACAAGTGTGAAAGAGGATGTGGAGAAATAGGAACACAATTTCTTTGTTGGTGGGAATGTAAAATGGTGTAGCCGCTGTGGAAAACAGTTTGGCAGTTCCTCAAAAAGTTAAGCATAGAATTACTGTATTACCCAGCAATCCCACTTACAGGTATATACCCAAAAGATTTGAATGCAGGAACTTTAACAGATATTTGCACACCAATGTTCATAGTGATATTATTCACAATTGCCAAAAGATAAAAGTAACCCAAGTATCCACCAACCAATGAATAGATAACTAAAATGTGGTGTATATATACAATGGAATATTATTCAGCCATAAAAAAGGAATGAAGTTCTGATACATGTGACAACGTGGATGAAACTGAAAACATTATGCTGAGTGAAATGTGAAATAAGTCAGACCCAAAGGACAAATATTTTATGAGCTCACTGATATGAAATAATTAGAATAAGCAAACTCATAGAGTTAGAATCTGGAATACATGTTACCAGGCGCTGGGTTGAGGATAGAGAGTGGGGAGTTAATGCTTAATTTGTACAGGATTTCTATTTATGTTGATTGTAAAACTTTGGTAATGGATGGTGGTGATGGTAGCACAACACTGTGAATGTAATTACAGCACTGAATTATATGTGTGAATATGGTTGAAAGGGGAAATTTTAGGTTTTATATGTTACAGAATAAAAACTTTAAAAAACAGAGTAGGACTGTACAACACAAGCAGTGAACCCTATTGTAAATGATGGATTATAGTTAATAGTACAAATATTATATGTTCTTTCATGAATTGTAACAAATGTACCACACTAATGCAAGGTGCTAATCATAAGGTGTTATACGGGAACTCTGTATTTTATGCATGGTTTTTCTGTAACCTACAACTTCTATAATAAAAATAAAATAAATAAATTTTTAAAAATTCAATGCCCTCCCTTATACGCTTGGGCAAATATGGTATAATAAACTTAAATTTTACTTACATTTTAAAATAAGTCGTAAAACAGTAATCTTAATGTTCACATACATTAATATATGAAAAAAGTAAAAGTAATCTCATGGTTGAGATTACAAATATTATTTTAGATGTCTAATATATAATGAGAAGAGGGTTTTTTTTGGGGGGGGGCTCATTCTTTTTTCACTCAATCCAAGAAACTTTAATTTTTTTGAACAACACTTATTGTTAATTTCCTGTGTTGAACCACCTTTGCATACCTGGGATAAATCCCACTTGAATATGGTGTATCATTCTTTTGACATGCTATTGGATTTGGTTTGCTAGTATTTTGTTGAGGATTTTGCATTTACAGTCAAAAGGAATAATGGTCTGGGGATGGCTGTATAGCCCAGTTGGTAGGGCATTGGTTTACCACACGGGAGGCCCTGGGTTCAGTTCCCGGGCCTCCTTGAACAGGCGGACTGCCTCGAGAAGGCAAGCCAACGCAGGTGGGGCATGCTGCCGTGGGCAAAGGCAAGCCCCGCAGGTGGGCACAAAGGCAAGCCCCCATGGGCAAAGACAAGCCCCCACGAGCAAGGGCGAGCCCCCACGAGCAGGCGGGCCACCGCGCTGGTGAGCTGACTCGGCAGGTCGCCCCAGCAGGGGGAGACAAGCAGACACAGAGGAACACAGAGAAAAAAAAATGAACACAGCAAGAACAAGCAAAAAGGGGGGGGGGATGTATAATAAATAAAAATAAATCTTTAAAAAAAAAGGAATAGTGGTTTGTAGTTTTCTTTTCTTGTAGTATATTTATCTGGTTTGGGTATTAGGGTGATGTTGGCCTCATAGAATGAGATAGGGAATGTTCCATTCTTTCAAGTTTTTGGAAGACTTTGAGCAGGATAGATATTATCTATTCTTGGAATGTTTGGTAAAATTCATCTGTGAAGCCATCTGAGCTTTTCTCTGTTGGGAAGTTTTCAATTACTGATTCAAGCTCTTTGCTAGTTATTGTATGTTGAGATATTCGATTTCTTCTGAATCAGTGTGGGTAGTTTGTGTGTTTCTAGAAATTTTCCATTTCATCTAGGTTATCCAATTTGTTGGTGTACAGTTGTCTATTGTATCCTCTTATGGTCCTTTTTATTTCTGTGTCCCTAGGAATGAGTGTCTCTCTTTTCATTTCTGGTTTTAGTTTTTTATGTCCTCTCTCTCTCTCTTTTATCTTTCTCAGTCTAGCTAAAGGTGAGTCTTTTTTATGGATCTTTTCAAAGAACCATCATTTTTTTTCATTCTCTCCCTTATTTAAACTTTTTTCTATTTTATTTATCTCTGCTCTAATCTTTATTTCTTTCCCTCTGCTCACTTTAGATTTAATTTGCTCTTTTTCTAGATCCTCATGTTTTAAGGTAAGGTCTCTAATTTGATATCTTTCTTCCTTTTTTAATGTAAGCATTTAGAGCTATTATAAATTTCCCTCAGCACTGCCTTTGCTGTATTCCATAAGTTTTGGGTTGCTGGGTTTTATTTTCATTTGACTCAAGTTATTTTCTAATTTTCCTTATGATTTCTCCTTTGACACATAGGCAGTTTGAGTACATTGCTTAATTTCCACATATTTGTAAATTTTACATTTCTTCCTCTGTTATTGATTTCTAGCTTCATTCCCTTATGGTCAGAAAAGATACATAGTATGTTTTCAATATTTTTAAATTGATTAAGGCTTGTTTGGGGACCTCACATCTTGTCTATCTTAGAGAATGACTCTCATGCACTGGAGAACAATGTGTATTCTGCTGCTGTTAGGTAGGTCTAGCTTGTTTAGAGTATCGTTCAAACCTTCTATTTCTCTGTTGATCTTCTATCTAGATGCTTTATCCATTATTGAAAGTGGTGTAATGAAATCTCCTACTATTAGTGTAGAGCCATTCATTTCTCGTTTCAAATCTATCAATATTTGCTTCATACATTTTGGGTCTCTTCTGTTAGGTGCATATATATTTATAATTAAATCTTCCTGTTGAATCAACCCCTTTATTACCAAATAGTGACCTTCTTTGTCTCACATAACAGTTTTTGTTTTAAAGTCTATTTTATCTGATATTAGTATAGCTACCCCAGCTCTCTTTGGTTATGACTTGCATATTATATATTTTTTCCATCCTTTCACTTTCATCCTACTTATGTCTTTGAATTTAAGGTGAGTCTACTGTAAAAAGCATATAGTTGGGCTATGCTTTTTTATCCTGCCAATCTCTGCCTTTTAAATAAATAAAATTCTAGGTTGACAATTATTTATATTTAAAGTAATGACTGATGATGCCAGATTTTCTTTTGCTATTTTGCTATTTTTTTTGTTTGTAAATCTTACTTTTTTTGACCCTCAAGTCTTCTTTTAATGCCTATTGCCATACTCAGATTTTTGTATTGTAGCATTTTCAGTCCCTTCTCATTTCTTTCTGAATATATTTTTCATGTATTATTTTTTGTGGTTACCATGGTGTTAAAATTTAACATCCTAAATCTATGATGATCATATTTGATTTGATACTAGCTTAACTTCAATAAAATACACATACACTGTTCCTATACTCTTCTATCCCCCACATTTTTTCTGTACTTGTTACAAATTATATCTTTTTACATTGTGTGTCCAAAACTATCAATTTATCATACTGTTTATGCATTTGCATTTTAGTACCTGAGTGAAAAAAGATGTGGAGTTATATACCAAAAAATATAGTACAATATTATTGGCATTTATAATCACCCATATGGTTACTTTTATCAAAGACCTTTATTTCTTTATGCTGCTTTAATCCACTGTGTAGTGTCCTTTTTCCCCCTTTTTTTCAGTGTGTAGAACTTCCTTTAGCTATACTTGTAGGACAGGTTTAGTGGTGACAAATTCCATCAGCTTTTGCTTATTGGAAGTATCTTAATCTCTCTCTCATTTTTTAAAGAAAGTCTTGCTGGATATAAAATTCTAGGTTGACAATTATTTTCTTTCACCACTTAAAATATTTTTACCACTGCCTTCTTGCTTCCATAGTTTCTGAAGAGCTTATTGGGATTCTCTTGCACATAACTTGTGGCTTTTCTCCTGCAACTTTTTGAAGTCTGTCCTTGTCCTTGGCAATGGCCAATTTGATTACTATTTGTCTGGGTGTGTTTCTCTTGGAGTTTATCCTGTTTGTGGTTCATTGGGCTTCTTACATGTGCATATTCATATCTTTTGCTAATTTTGGAAAGTTTTCTGCCATTATTTCTTTCAGTATTCCTTCTGACCCTTTCTCTTTAACTTCTCCAAGGCTCCTATAATGTGATTTTGGTATGCTTGATGGTATCTCACAAGTCTCTTAAACTCTTTTTATTCTTTTTTTATTCTTTCATCTTTCTCCTCCTCAGCCTGAGTCATTTCAGTTGTCTTGTCTTTGAGTTAACTGATTCTTTCTTCTGCCAAAAGCAATTTGCTGTTGAAGCCATCCAGGGATTTTTAATTTCTGTTACAGTGTTCTTCAACTCCAGTATTTCTCTGGAGAGATTCCCATATTGTTCATTCACAGTTTCTCCTATCTTTTAGTTCTTTCTCCATGTTTTTCTTTATCTCCTTGAGCATATTGTGAATCATTATTTTAATGTGTCTCGTAGTCCATAGTCCAGTCCTCTGCATTGAGGGTTTCTGTATTTGTATCTTTTTCCTTTGGATGGGACATCATTTCCTGTTTCTTTGCCTGTCTTGTAATTGATTGTTGCCCACTGTACATTTTAACATTTTAAAGTGTTAACTGTGGGATTTAATCCCTGGACTGTTCCTTAAGTTTGTATCCAGTAGAGATATGACAGAGATTTTCTTAGTAGGAGCTAATCAAAACAATAAATAAACCAAGGCAAAAAGCACCTTTCACTTTGCAAATTGGCTCTCTTTGGCTGGTGGTCTCCTTTAGAGCTTTGCTCTGTATGGTCATTTGAAACTGTGTGCACCCCAGAAAATGATGTTCTTAAAATTATTCCATTCCTGTGCATATAAACCTGTTTTAAGTAAGACCTTTTGATGAAGTTACTTCCAATTAAGGGGTGACCCTGGGTGGGTCTTAATCCTTTTACTGGAATCCTTTATTAGAGAATGTAATTCAGACAGTGAGAAAGTCATAGAAGCAAGAAGCTGAAAGCATTAAAACCTGAAAGAGAAGGGAGAGATCAGCAGACATTGCCATTTGCATTGCCATGTGACAGAGCAGTCTAGGAGCACAGGCAGTCAGACGTCAGGAAGAGACACCTTGGTTTGGACATTCTCATAGCCTCAACTGTAAGGTAAAAATTCCCATTGTTAATAGCCAATCCATTTTATGGTATCTGCATTTTCCTAACAAGAAGATCCACCTGAGGCAAATGGGAAGTGCTGAGTTCTCTCTCTTATCAGAGCTTGAGTGAAGCCTGCTGGAGAGCCTGCTCCTTTGCCTATGCTTGTGTTTACTAGAGGCCTCAGGAATTCCCTATTTACAGTTTACAGGAGTTTGAGTGAATATCCCCTCTATTCCCCTTGAGACAGACCTCCTCCTCTTTCTGGGTTTCCCTTTGCCTGATAATGTAGGTAGTCCTTTGCCCCAGGTTGTTTCAACTTAATTGTTTCTCCCACTGTCCCAGCTGTCCGAGATGGGCTTATTTGCCCCGGGGACAAACTCTTTTAGTGAGAGCAGGAGACAACTTCCAGGCTCAGTCTATCAGAGTTCTACCTGATAAACTGCCAGTGACATACATGCATCCCTGTATGTACACAGAGGCCACTCCACTCCTTCAACAGGGCCAGGGACCCACAATGGGGGTGCAAGCTGCCTCCACACTGTGTTGTGGATGGGGTGAGAAAGGGACCAGCAAGTGCACCAGAAGCTTCTATGGCTTTTGAAGCTGCAGTTTTCTTTATTCAGCACTTGCATTTCTTAATGCAGTCCTTTAACTGTTTTCCCTAGTTTTGAGGAAGATTACTGTCTGTAAGATTCCTCTGCTGCCTTTGCCCCACAGGGGTTAGAATAATGGCCACCCTCAGAGTCTGTCTGGTGACCTGAAGTAGCTGATCAAAGGTAGAGATCTGGGATCAGACCACACACTCCCAGAGTTTGGAAGACTAGGTCTTTACGTCCCACCCTGGCACCAGCAAGCTGCACCAGGAGCCTGAGTTCCAGTCCCACTGCTGCCTGCCATCAGGCTGGGGAAGGCAGGTAGTAGCCACTGCAGGGAGCGTGAAACTCATTGATATTTATTGCAATTTACCAACCTCCTTCCTCCAGCTTCTCCCTGGATGCTGCAGGGGGTTCCCCTAGACTCTGGAGCTTCAAAGTGGTTTATTCAGACAATTCCTGCCTGTTCAAGAGTTTGTTTTGTTGGAGGGACTGATTCCTGGTGCTTCTTACTCTGCCATCTTCTCACAATCCCCTACTAGGGCATTGCCTTTTGTTTTAATTCCTATAAAGTTCCTCATTTTATGGGGGTGGTCACCCAATCATGTCATTACAAATAAAGTACAGTTTTGGAGAAGACACATTATCCTGAAATGACTTAAACCAATGGTAACTTTGGATTTTTATAAAAGTCACCTGACAGATCTAGTTTTTTTTTGTGGGAGGGGGGACTAAATACAGATTGATTAATTGTTGTTGAAGTATGGTATTAAAATTGCAAGTTGTGGATAATCTTGTAAAGAAGCTTTTTACTGATCATTTTAAAAAGCAATATAATGGGTGCTTTCTTTGGGAAGAACTTGAATATATATCTAAATGATGAATGAAAATGAAAACTGTCCTAATGTCATACAAATTAGTATTTGTAACTTGGAAAAAAATTTGAAATGACAGCCTCACTTGGAAAGTGCTGTATCTCAATTTAGTGACAATGGAGATAACATGCTTTGGAAGTCTGTGTTAAATGATTTGAAAAATACAGAACATACATAGCTTAATGATACATGTAAAGGATTTACATAAAGTTGCTTTATACAATGTGAGTGTGGAAAAATAGTTCAAATCACTATGGTATTTTAGATATGAAGTAATTAAAAATGTGTACATAAATTGATAAATGAAACATATTATATATAATTTTTAAGTATTATTTTATACATATTCCTAAGTTTATATATTCAGTTTGACCCCACACCCACTCTTTCTATCTCTTTTTAATAGTTTCATTTGGGAAAGTGGGAGCTTATATTCAAGGTTATTTCATATTCAGGCATATATGTTATATTCGGTGGCATGATTTGTCTGAGCACTTGTCAGGTGGCAGCTGTTGCGTGGCGTCAGGAACAGGGGCTAGGAAACCCAGGGTCTTTCTGATGCTAGTGTGATGTATCAGTTTCCCTTTTTGAAGAGTGAGCGGCAACTAGATTCCTCACAGCCTCTCTGGCTCCACAGATGTGAGGCATCACCCTAGGTATGGGCATGGCTGATATTAGGAGAAGCCTGGACTCTCATGTCACTGGCTAGCCTCTCATCAGTACTTGAAAGAGACTGGAAGTGAGGGGAGTGGATGTTTGTAGTTTATGGATAAGATCTATGCTATAAAACAGAATTATTTTTATTATCAATAGAAAAAGGGAACTTACAGATATATAGACTTCAGGGGCGTGGTTGATATCTTTCCACTATTTTGTTTTTGCTGTAAAACAAATACAAGGACAAAGTTAGACACTATTTTAATTTCCTATCTGCTAAAACAAA
>PVKH010038206.1:0-11357 GCA_004027955.1 Chaetophractus vellerosus | reverse complement strand
TAGTGTTATGACAGAGATTTCCTTGAATGCCAGGAGCTGACAACAAAAAGGAAGAGGGGGAGGAGGAGGAGGAGTAGGAAGAGGAGGAAGGGGAGGGGAGGGGGGAGGAGGAGGAAAAAAAGAAAACATCTTACCTAGTTTTTGCAGTTTGACCTGCGATCAAGTTCTCCTTAAGAGCTTCTCCATACAATGAGTTGTATGAGAATAGCCTGAGGCCAAAATGTATGGTGTAGGGGGCCTCCCTGATCTTTTCTGCGCCTGCATCTTGTCTGGGGCATGTGTATGTAGCCCGAGGAATTCCCCCATTTACAAGCTTACAAATGTTCCCTCTTCCCTAGGAAACAGTTTCCTTCCAGGCACTGCCCTTTATGTCCTACGGCCAGCAATCCCTGCTCCAGGCAGCATAAGCTGACTGCTCTCCCACACTGGTCTGTAGGATGCGTCATGCCACCACCAGGCAGACTGGGCCCGACGTACATGCTCTCAGCATGTGCATGACGGCCGCTCTGCTTCCTCTGGAGCCAGGACCAGGGGTCCACACGAGAGCATGGGCCAGCTCCGTGCCAGGCGCCACAAGATCCTACTGCTTTTAAGGAGCTGTTTCCTTGATTTGGCACTCACCCTGTTACTACAGTCCTCTTCTGGAGCGTGGACAAAGATGTTTCTGTAAGTTCTTGTTGGTTGTTCAAAGCTTCTGGGGGAGGATGGAGCCCTGAAGCATCTTATACCACCATCTTGAGTGAGGCGTGGTCTCTCCCCATCAGTTTTCCAACTGATTATAATTATTTTTCAGGAGGTACCGGGAATTAAACCCAGGATCTTATGCATGGGAAGCAGGCACTCAAGCACTGAGCTACACCTGCTCACATAATGTTTGTTTTTAAAACATTAATGAAAAGCAGTATAACAGACTCAGCCGTTGCACGATGTCTCCTCCTGTAGCCATTAGCAGAAGCCTCTCCCAGGCTACTAGCGGGGATGTTGAGAATGGCCCCATTGCCTCGAGGTTGAAGCTAAAGCAGTAGGTTGTTCTGGAGTCACCACTAAACCACAGCTTGAGTCCAGTCCCCAGCCTTCTATTTACTGCTCTATATTCCAGAAACATTTCTTTAAAAAAGACAGAAAATCTGTAAACATGGGCAGCATGTTGATTTGTCACCAGCCACTTCAGCAGTAGGTTGAATGGAAGTGTTTCAGAATTCTTACTGAATGTGTATAGATAATTTAAAATCTGGCTGGAAGATTGTGAACAGTGTTCTCTCTGAAAGCTGGGGAGTGAGGTAGGGTGTCAAAGTGAGCAATTCACTTTTTTATACACACATGTATTTGTTCAAAATACCCATAGTAAAAAGTATATTTTTTCTAACAATCTTTAAGGTTGAAATGTAAAAATAATAGGAAATCACTAGCATAATAAAAATAGATTACAATGGGGCAAACGCATAGAAGGAGTAAAGGAAAGAACCAGGAATCATCTTGGTGAGAAATGACAAAATGGATTTAAAGAACAAACAATAGACAGTCTGTGGGAATTTGTAAAGTTTATATAAACCAGAGAGCTTGAGAATCTTGCCATTGCTGTCATTATTGATGAGTTCAGCCCCTGAAGAACTACAATAATTTAGAGACAATAATGACTCAATTTCCTTTTATTATAGGAGTTCTTGGAGACACAAAGTGGGTTTAAATTAAGTGCCATCTACTCTCAGAGAGGAGGTGATCCTGAAGGTGAAATAGGGTCCCAGGACCTTTTTGATTTAGTAAATAATTTAGGATTATCTACTACAACATTTGTTTCCTTTTATTTATGTCAGTAGCACAAACCTCTAGAGCAATTTTACATAGTGAACAGTCTTGGCTTTCAGATTTTCACCCTTAATTATAATACTGATCTTGTATCAGCAGGTTATTTATGGACGCCCCATGGCAGGTTCAGGCAATCCCTTTCTGTTCCTAATGTGCTGAGTTTTTTTTTTTTTTTTTTTTTTTACTAGGAGGTCCCGGGGATCGAACCCAGGTCCCCCCATATGGGAGAGGGAAGCCCAACCATTTGAGCCACATCCACCCCCAGTTTTTCTTTTTTCTTGCTGTGCCTTTATTCACCTTAGTTCATTAAAAACGTCCTTGGGAGCAGATGTGGCTCCGGCAGTTGAGCCCCCGCCTCCCATATGGGAGGTCCCGTGTTCAGTTCTTGATATCTCCTGAAAAAAAACAAACAACAAGCAAAAGAAATGATAAAACGGGGCTAAATCCCCAGCCCCCGGTACTTTAAAAAAAAAAATAGCTAATGTGTGACAGAAGTCACCCCTCTCAGCATGGCATTTGGTTTTTGTTTTTTAAGCAGTATTTCTTATAGGAACCTTACTGATCACACAGCACTTTACAAGAGTGTGAGGTATAATAATGTAACAGTCTGAGCAAGGCAGGCTGAGTGAGAATTTACTCAAGGTCAGCAGTGTGGGCGTGGCACGGCCCCGCAAGGAGGCGGGCAGCTGTGGGTGCCCTCCAGGCTGCGCACCAGGGCGCACAGGGGCGAGGCAGCTTCCCCTAAGGTAAGCCACCCCACCAGAGGAAGTGCTGACCTGCTCCACAGACGGTCTAAACCGGCATAAGTGTGATCTCTCTGGGGTGCTCCCATGCAGGGAGCAGGAAGCTACTTTCAGTCACTTATTCTAGGTGGAACTTGGAAGAAGTTTAATTCTTTACATTAATATTTGTAAAAAGCTATGTCTCCTTTTCTACATTTTCTTCACAATTGACATGCACTGAAGAGAGGGGCAATTTTGATGGTTGTTTCACCTAAGTGATAAGTGCTCTTAAAAAATGTGAGAAATACTTAATATTTTAGTTGCACTTAACAGATAACACAAACCATCTACAGCTTTAAGCCAGAAGACAGAAGGGAGTCCATCAGAATTCTAACGCTTGAGTTTGAGTTTCTAACATTGCCTAATGAAAGGAACGCAACTGCTTGTTTATTTACCAAACCAGGTACTGGTTTGAGTTCTCAGAGAAAATCCAAAATAAGAAATGCCACTCCTTTTTTTCTCTAGGGCCTTTTTGGAAGATAAGCCAAAATCCTAAATTACTCAAGATTCCTACAAAGCTGTGGTGTTTTTCTGCAAACTAAGGCAGCAGCTTGATGTTTTATCAAACTTCCTAAGGCTGCCGGAGCCCTGACTTGGTATCTGTCCTACTAGGAATCGGGACCACGGAATGGCAGCTCAGAGTCAGAATTGTTTCTATGCTCCCCATGTACCCTGCTCTATGCCAACTATTATGGCAAGTGATTGTCTGGGGGCTTAAGCCTGACAACACAAGCTTCAAGATCCTCCCACGGAGATTTCTCTAGCTGAATGGAAATCCTTCTCTGAAAACTCGGCAGCTTCTGTGACCTTCAAGAGAAGAGTGTATCTTGGAATACCTGTAAGTTACTATTCAAATTGCAAGTTCCTATTGGGGGGAAAAGTGCATTGAAATAATTCGAAGGTCTCTTTTATTGGCAACTTAAAATGCAAAGTCTTTTATTTTAAAACTTCTAAAATTTGAAAACAAGATGTTCTAAGTTAATTAATTCAGTTTTCCAAAGCTGAATGTGCTCATTGGAGCTCAGTTTTTCTTCTTGAAATACAAAAACAACTCCTAGAAACTCCTAGGTAGGAGCACTGATCTTTTTCTTTTTCTTTTTTTTTAATTATATATCCCCCCCTTTCTGCTTGTTCTTGCTGTGTTGATTTTTTTTTTTTTACGTTCTTCTGTGTCTGCAATTCCGGCCTCACAAAATTAGTTGGGAAGTATTCTATTCCTTTTATTTGTTCTAAGAGTTAGTGAAGATGGGAATTATTCTTTTTCACCTGCTAAAATTCACTAGTGAAGCCATCTTCACCTGTAGTGCTTAGTGGGAAGAGTTTGACTATGACGTCAATTTCTTTAATGGATAGAATGTCATTGAGATTATCTATTACATCTTGGATGAACCTAGTTATTTGATGTTTCTCAAAGAATTTTTACCATTTCCTGTCATAGAGTTGTTTAAATTATTTATCCTTTTTATGTTTCTAGGATATCTGGTGCTCTATTATCTTTCGTTGCTCATATTGGTAGTGTGTGACCTCTCTATATTTCTGTTTTATCAGTCTTGTAAGAGGTTTATCAATTTTATTTACTTTTCCAAAGAAATAGCTTATGAGTTTTATTGATTTTCCCTATTGATTTTCTATTAAATATTTTCTTGATTTCTGCTCTTATCTTTATTATTTCCTTAAGTTTTCTATTTTTATAGCGTCATAATTCAGAAATTTAAAATATTGATTTGAGATCTTTTTGTTTCTAAAATAAGCATTTGCATCTGTAAATTCCCCCTAATTTTGCATTCCACAAATTTTGATATATTGGGCTCTTTTTTCATTCAGTTCAAGATATTTCCTAATTCCATTCATAATTCTTTCTTTGTGACCACACATTGTTCTTCAGTGATACCTAATTTCCAAATATTTGGAGTTTTTTTTTTAATCTATTATGATTTCTAGTTTAATTCCCTTGTGGTCAGAGAAAATATTTGCCTTTAAAATGGCATCTAAGTCATTTATATTTATTGATTTTAAATTCATGGTCCAGAATATGGTCTATCTTGTGGTTTTTCTTTGTGCACTTGAAAGAAGCATGTACCCTGCTATTGGTGTTTGGAGTAATCTACAAATTCCAGTTAAATCAAGTTGATTAATAGTGTTATTCAAGCCATCTATTATGATTTTCTACCTAATTGCTCTATCCATTTCTAAGAAAGAATTGTTGAAATCTTTAAATACAATTGGGAATATTTTTTTGCTTTCCGTTTTCACTGTCTATGATTTAAATAATTTAAAACACTGCTATTAGATGCATACACATTTAGAATTCTTAGGATCACTTCATGAAATGACCTATTTATTATTATTACAAGTGCCTCTTCATCCCTGGGAATATCCCTTGTTGAGAAATGTGTTTAATATACTGCTGGTGGGAATGTAAAACGGAACACTTTCAAAATCAGTCTGGCAGTTCCTTAAAAGAGTAAACATTCACCTACATTGTGGCACTGTGAAATGAACACTGCGGCTTTATCATAAAAAATTGGAGGGGAGCAGTTGTAGCTCAGTGGTTGAGCACCTGCTTCACATGTACAAGGTCTTGGGTTCAATCCCCCGTACCTCCTTAAAACAAAACAAAAAAAAATGGAGACAACCCAAATGGCCACTAACAGGTGAACGGATAAACAAAATGAGGTACAGCAACATAATAGAATATTGCACAGCAATAAAAAGAGAATTATTCATGCATGCAACATGATTGAGTCTCAAATAGTTGTGCTGTTTGAAAGAAACCAGACAAAGAGAGTAAATTCTCTATGACTCCACGTATATAAAATTCCAAATAAAGCAAACTAGTCTGTCACTGCTAATCAATGGTTCCACAGGGATGAAGGCTGGGGAGAGCAGGGATAAGAGGATTATAAAGGGACATGACGTAACTAACTTTGGGGGTAATGAATATATTCATCATAATGTGATGGTGATGGTTTCACAGGTGCTTGTGTGTATCAAAACCATGTTCACTGTGCCAGCTGGGCCCTGAATCTCAATGGAGTCACAGCACCTACTCTCCAGTTCACTGGTCTCACCCAGGACAACTAACAAGGAGGTGATGATGGATAACCACCATGCCACGGAACCGAGAGAGTCTATAACTGAAAGCAAGAGAGTCCCATCCATTGGTCCTATGGGATCGCAGCCCCCTCTCAATAAGAGGTGGAGTGGGCATCACCACACCAGAATCTTCAGGATTGGGGCACAAGCTATTGACTAAAGTAGACTTACTGTTACTCTACTATAGACTTATAGTGATTCTAGCAATAGAAGAAATTATATCATTGATGGAGGCAGTGGCCACTGGAGGTTCTGGGGGTAGGGAGACAGAAAAACAGGTGTAAAGTGGGGGCATTTTTGGGACTTGGGAATTGTCCTGAATGACATTGCAATGACAGATACAGGCCATTATATATCTTGCTATAACTTACAAAATTGTGCAGGAGAGAGTATAAACTACAATGAAAACTGTAATCCATGCTTAGTGGCAATGCTCCAAAACATGTTCATCGATTGCAATGAATGTACCACACTAATGATGTAAATTGTTAATGTGGGAAACTGTGGGAGATGTGGGGAGTGGGGCATGTGGGAATTCCCTGTGTTTTTTTATGTAACATTTATGTAATCTAAGTATCTTTGAAAAAATAAAAATTAAAAAAAAACATGTTCACATTAATTATGTGTAGTTTATTACATGAAAATTATAAGTCAATAATGGTTTAAAATAAATAGTTCTAATAAAAAATTAAAAAATAAGTGATTCCACATAAATGTACAGCTTTACCCCTCTTTTTGGAAAACCAGACCACATTTGGCTTCACCACATTGACTCCACCATCTCCACATTGACCTCACTCATTCTGTAAATGATAAGGGGCAGCCCTTCCAGAGGCACGAAAAATTGGTAAGCAATGAAGGCCATTTCTACCTGAGTCACCAAGAATCCTGGCTAGGTCACAAAACCCACGTCCCTGGATTTGAGATCTATCTTCTCTCAATCTTTGTTTTCCTGCTTGTTGCCAACAGCCCAGAGAGGCTATGGCAATCCATAAACTCTTTAGATTAATATTCTGGCCGTGAACATGACCACAGGAGAGTCACAGACCTGGAGGTCCTGAGAATTTCTGTACACTTCCACATCATGTTGATATAACCACTGGAATGGTTCTGGATGCACCTTTGTGAGGGTACACCCCTCGAAGTTTGCTGCAATCTCTTCCGCTGCCTATTCACCACACCCAGTGTTCTTATACCAGTTAGGGTTCCCATCCAGCTCTAGCAGGTCTTACAACCACTGAGACCTACCCAATTCCAAAACACACTACTCCCAGGAGCACTGGAGGTTGTTACCACAACAGTACCCATCCTACGGTCACCTCTGGGACAGAAAATAATCATGGCATCCAGACCACAAGATTAGACCCACAAAGCCTAATCTTTCCTAGAACGCATTGGGCAGCAATGCAAATTAGGCCAAAATGAACTGAGAACTCTTCTGCCATCATACTGTCCCCACGAAGGCACACACAGTTGGAGACCACAAGAGCTATTCACCCTATCACGAAGGCAGATACGAATTCTATTCTCAACCCATTCCACAGAGGGAACGTAACTTCCAAGATTACAGGTGGCTGAAACAATAAAGTGCTTATTATGGCATGAGGCAGTTTCCCTGTTTGGTGACTTGAAAACTGGATAAATCTATCATGACCCTACAAGACCAAGAATATCTATGAAAAAGGTACACTTCTGCATGTCAACAGCAGCACACAGCTCATGTCCCCTTGGTGAACACTGGGTTCTGGCCAAGCCCTAACCAGCCCAGTGGGAGGCAGTGAAGAACCCCCAAGGTGCTCATGTCACTCATGATTCCCTTCAGGCACTGAAGAGAGAAGACAGGGTTCTGAGTGCCCTGAGCACACTGGGGCTACATACTCCCAGGTGAGAACCTGTCACATGGTACTGTAGAGACAGCTTCTGCCACAGAAATTGGCAGTGATATAAATGTGGCAAGAGCACTGGGCAGGTAAGAAAGCACAATGTAGCTCCCAAAATATTCCCATGTACCTGGAACTCACAGGGAATCTCATCACTGGTATTAGGTTCAACTTCTGCCTGATGGCTCCAGTGCAAAGGCCACCCTCATGTGTTGTTATACTAAACAAGCAGATAATACATTCCCTGTTTCCCCAGGGCCTTTCGCCAGGGCAACGTTGCTGACACTGAACAAGATTAGGACTTTGTCTAAAGCCATTCACTACACTCATAAGGCCCGTCTGGGATGCGATGTTTCTGGTGCTGAATCAGAGCAGACCTTTGATTGAAGGCTTTTCCATATTTGCTGCACTAATGAGGCATTTCTCTGCTGTGGAGTTTGTGGTGCTGAATAAGGGGGCACCTTGACTAAAGAATTTCCCCACATTCACTTCACTCATAAGGCCTTTCTCCAGTGTGAACTCTCCAGTGTTTAGTCAGGATGGAGTGATTGCTGAAGCCTTTCCCACACTGTCTGCACTCATAAGGATTCTTACCAGTGTGAATTCTTTGGTGTTGGATGCAGATGGAGTTTGGGCTAAAGGATTTCCCACATTCCCCATACTCATAAGGGCTGTCTCCAGTGTGGACTCTCAGGTGTTGATTTAGGGTAGAGATTTGGTTAAAGAAATTTCCACATTTCCTACACTCATGTGGACTCTCCAGTGTGGACTTTCTGGTGCTGAACAAGTCTGTATTTCATGTTGAAGACTTCCACATTTACTGCACTTGTAATGCTTTTGCCCAATGCAACCATCCTTCCTGCACTCAGTGCTCCTGTGTAGATCCTGCCCACCCCACCTCCACCCCACTCTTGGTGGCCTGGTGCTAAGAAGGCCCAAGATGGCTGTGATGTCCTTCCCAGCCTCCAGCATGTGAAAGGCTTCTCTGGCATATGGACCATACTACTCTTTACAAGCAAGGCCCTGTCCTTGCCCCTTCTAAAGGGTTTCTCTCCACTGTGCTGCTTCTGGTGCTGGAGTAGGTTTGCATTGAATGAGAAACAAATGTTTCCCATATGAACCACAAGTATACAGTTTCTGCCCAGGATGCATTCTTTGGTGCTACACCAGGTACAAAATGCCTTCCAAGGCCAGGACACGCATCTCAGAAGAGTGAGCCTCCTGGATGGATGGGCCTGGCTTTGTATTCCTGCTCTGTGACACTCTTTCCACAGAAACACTCTGCTTAGTAGGTGGCTCCTCAGCTTCCACTCCATGGCAACAACCTGAAAGCAGAGGATTGCTGGTGAAGCATATGGAGAATTTAGTGGGACAGGGCAGCCCCTTGATTAATAGTGTTTGACATATCCAGGAATTAAACCACAGTGTGGGTTTTGGGATGAAGGAGCCAGAGTTAGGTTGAGAGAGGGGCTGATGTGTAGGACTGGGCCCCTCAAGGTCACAGAATAGGTGAAGCACTGCAGGGGGAAACATGAAGATGGGGTGTAGTGCAGGGAGGAGAGGCAGGGTCTCCAAACCACCTTCTGTGCAGAGCATTAGGTCATTGCTGGACAGGACAGTGTCTGCAGGACTAACGTAACTGTGTAGTTAGCATCCAAAGACTATTTAAGGCACATCTCATCACATGTCAGCAGATGCCAGTGCTGGAGAACAGTGCAGAGGGAGCAGAGCAGGTGAGATGTTATGGCCAAAGAGGTAGGTGGCAGCCAGGGCTCAGAAGTCAGAGTAGAAATGACAAGTGGATAGTGTCAAGAATGGGGAAGGACAAGTAGAGGGAAGGTACAGCCGCTGGCCTTGGTGGGCACGGGAGAGTTGCCTGGTGTGATGTGAACACTGCCCTGCCATCATGCCCTCCCACTGCTCCCTCTCACCAGGCCCAGGACCCCAGTGAGCTTAACCTGCCGTGGATGGAGATGTCTGCCCTGTCAAGCCCGCAGGGCTCTGCCCCCTGCTCAAGTCTTGTGGGACCTGAAGATGGAAGTTCTAAGGGGAAGACAGGGCAGGTGAAGGAACAGCATTGGCCAGAGTGACAGGCCACAGGAAAGCACCTTGGAGGAGGGCCTCCAGGCCTTGCCCAGTGGCCTCTGGAAGCAGTGATCAGGCAGGGACTAGGACATGTCAGCTAGAGGAAAGGGCCAAGATCTGAGGCACAGGACAATTATGGATCTGGATGGCCACCTGAGGCTTTGGGGAAGCAGAATGGCACTTAGGCCAGGAAGCCAGGGAAGGAAGCAGAGCCCACGGTCTGGTTGTGGAAGAACAGTGACCCCTAGGAAAGTGGAAGGGCAGAGTCCAGTCTAGGACGCTGGGGTAGGTCCAGCAAGGCCGTAAGTACAAAGTTCTCCAGCATCACATCATGGTACAGGCATCTCTGCGCCTCATCCAGGAGCCCTTACTCCTCTCGGGAGAAGTCCATGACCACGTCCCCAAAGGTCACATGGCCCTGTCAGGATGGGACGAGGGAGTCCACGGGCAGCCTCCTCTCCAGATGCACAGCCCTTCCCTTCCATGCTCCCCACTCAGAGATGCCAGGCCCTGGGGCCATAGGTGCGGCCTCCCTCCATCAGCAGCCTACAGCAACCACAGGCAAGGGGTAGAGGTGACACCTAAGCCCAGGGCCTGGCATGCAGGGCCCCGCCCCCCTCCTGCCAGCCCACTGCCCCAGAAGCGACTGGTCATGCCTCCCAGACACAAACAAATGAGCTCCCCCATCGGCCTTAAACCCCAAGTACCAGGGCTTAGGAACCACCCGTTCACATTCTCTCCACCAGCACATCACTCTCACACCTGCAGACCACAACCACTGCACCCTCAGGCCCAGTCCACAGGCACCTGCCCAGCTCCTCCACATGCCTCTCTGCACAGGGCATCCAGGAGGTTCTCGGTGGTGCAGGCAGGATCCAGGACACCCCAGGATTCTGTTGGTCCCCAATGCTGGGGCAGACCCAGCACCTCTTTGAAGACCTCCCCAACTTCCTCGCTTCAGCCTGAGCCGCTCACATTCAAGTGCAGAGCTCGGACACCCTCAGCCGCCTTCTCCTTGTCTGTTGCACAACCTGCCTTTCTCTACATGATGCTCATCCCAAGCCCAGCCTCACTTGCTCCCCTCGGGCCTAGAAAATCTCCTAGCTGACCTCATTTGTCCCTGAGCTGATCCACCAGCCCGTCTGAAACTCCTCTGGCTCCACCAAGATCGCCACAAAATCCCGACAAGCTCAGAGAGGGTGTAGGAGCACCAGCCCTGGCCTCAGAGTCCTTTACCTCCGTCGCTGCTTTGTCCCTGAATCCATCAGACGTCCATACTCCCTTTGGAGCCCCAGACACCAGCCAGACCCTTACTCTGAACCCCGCGTGCACCCATGGCTTCTTCCCTCCTCTTCTCTCTGTGATGCCCCCATCAAGGAACCCAAGCGGCAACAGTCCTCAGCTCCACCCCACCTTTCTTGCCTCTAATGGCATTGCCACCAGGACCTGGAGAGCCCCAGTCCACATGCCGTCCACAAGTTATGGGTGTCTGCAACCTGAACTCCTGAGTCTCCAGGTGCCCACATGACACCTGGACCTGGGCATCTCAGGAACATCTCAGACTCGACATCGCCAAAACCCAACTCTTGATATCACCTCAGAAAATTACTGCCATCAGTGACTTTCCATCTCAGTTGATGGCACTTTACACACATTTGACCAAGACCAAAATCCTTGGGGTCTACCTAACTCTTCTCTCTTACCCCCC
>PVKH010038205.1:0-11342 GCA_004027955.1 Chaetophractus vellerosus | reverse complement strand
CGGTTCCCGGGGACCTCTCCTAGCGGGCAGACCGCCTTGAGAATGGCAAGCCGCCATGGGCGGGCCAGAGCCGCCGTGGGCAGGGCAAAAAGCTGCCACGGACAGGGTAAAAGCCGCCACGGGCAGGGCAGGTCGCCCGTGAATGGAGCGCAGCCAGCCACCCGCGAACTGAAAGCCGGCCGTGAATGGAAGCAGAAGCCACCCACAAGCGGGGAAAGCCATGCCTGCGCAGTGACCAGTCTCGGCGCGTCGCTGCAGCAGGGGGGAAGGGGAGGTATGTAATAAAATAAATAAATCTTTAAAAAAAAAAAGAGTATAAAAAATATGAAATTATGACTACTGCCAATCATTATACTGTAGTCATATATTATTGGATTCTGACATTGACATTCAATTTGGAAAATAAATCCTTTTCTTTTCTAATGTACAAAATCATCATTGCTTAGATTTCTTTAAAAATGAAAAGTAATTCTCTGCTTTCAAAGCCCAGCCCAAAGTTATTCTTTGTTATCCCTTGTCAAACTTTTACCACCTTCCCTCTAACCCAAGCAGTATTAAGTATTTCTGAGTTCACTTAGTACTTTACGCATTTTACAACATAGCACTTTAAAAAGGAATTAACTAAATATCATAAAATGGTGATTTGCATTTAGTTATTTAGTTATGTATTAGTCTCTCACAATAGAATATGAGCTCCTTAAAGCAAAAGCTATAACTTTTTCATTTCTATATACCCAGCACCTGGTCCATTGGCTCAGAGCAAGGGCTTTAAAGACGTTCATTACATAGGTGTTTGAACTGCCATAGAATGACCAAAGTAAAATTCTTTCTGTGCCTACAGCCAAGATACCAAGTCTTCTTTCCCCACTGTGGTGACAGGATTCAATTATAACCCTAATCCCTCACCTGATAATGCAAGCAAATGAGACTTTCTTATAGTCATAATCTTTCTTGGAATGATAACCTTGAATCATTTCAAATTATTTTTTAAAAAGGTAAATCATTCACAAATAGCTGTACTTTAATGGTTATTTGGAAAAAAATATCTTGTAATACTTAAAAACTGATTGTAATACATAGTGTGTAGCTGACACACCAATGGGTATTGCTGGTTTAGATGATCAGCGACAGGTAGGCTCCATGCCCATAAGTCTACCTCCACCTTTAAGAAACTACATTATCCCCAGGATATTCTTCCACCCCCAAATCTTTTCCAGGGTAAAAAGTGAAATAGTGAATGTGATCATATAAAAATGTTACAATTGAACATCTTTGTAAGTAACTGAATACCTAACCAAATCAATCTAATAATAACTTACACCATTTGAATGCACGGTTTCACAAAATAGAGTTCTATTTGGTCTAGGCCAGTGTTTTACAATTAGCGGGCCATGACCCACAATGGTCATGAAATCCTTTTAATGCTTTAGGACTAATTTATTTAAAAAGTAAAGTAGATCGAGTAATGAAAATGTTCTAAAATTGATGGAGGTGATGCCAGCACAACTCTGTGATGAAATTGAGAGCCACTGAGTGTACACTTTGGATGGACTGTACAAGGCATGGGACTGTATAACCACAGTGAGCCCTGTGTTGGATGATGGACAATAACAAATATATAAAACTAATATCTGGTGTTAATAGGGTGGTTTGTGGGAAAAATACACAAAATGTAAGCTATGGACTATAGTTACCAATAATATTGTGATGATATTCTTTCATTATTTGTAACAAACGTTCCACAACACTGCAGGTGGTGTGTGTGGGGGGTGATATATGGGAATCCTGTATGTTATGCATGATTGTTTTGTAAATTCACAATGTCTCTAATGAAAACAAACAAACAAAATAAACAAAAGTAAAGTAGAATAGAATAGAAAATATCAAAGTACATCATAGTATCATTTTATAAAAATTTTGTTTCAATGATACATATGTGTGTTAATGGGTACAATTATTTCTTACTGTGAATGGTAGTAAAAATATATTTTTGAAAGCATTTTTCTATACCAGAACTTATAAAGCTTTATTGCACATCAAAATGGCTCAGGGAACTTGTTAACAATACAGATAGAGGTAAAACTGGGACTCTACAATTTTACCCATAGGTAATTCTGAAAAACATTGCTTTTGGCACTATAATCTAGTATTGGCCATCCAATATTGCTTATTTGCAACCAATGGCCTCCATTCTTTCTGTGAAGCAGAGAGACTGCTGCTCAATATCCCACTGATACTTCTTGGCACTTGGCTACTAGTCTGGTCCCACTGGTATCTTTATACCTACCATGTCCACTTGTATTTGCCCTCAAGTCTGTTTATGCCAGGCATATTTGTTATTCTAATTGTGCAATTTAATTAAATGTTATATTAAACTATGAAATATGAATGTGAAAAAAAGATAGTTATTTCTATACAAACCACACTGAATGCTTCAGATATATTTGATGTAGGCAATTGACTAAAAAGAAAGCTTTTGAATTAGGGGTAAGTGAGAACGGTAAAAGTTTGAAGAAAAACTGTAAAATTTGGAAGGATTTTGCATATATAAATTGCTTCACAAGTGGCTTAGTGCTTACTCTAGTTTAATGTAGTAAGAGCTGGAAATCATTGATGATGCAATGGGGGTGGGACTTTTGTAAGAAAGAGGGCATCAAATTCCCAACAACATACTCATATAAAATAAAAGGTGTTGGCCCTTCAGCTGAAGACTAGTAAATAAGTGTACATTTATATAGTTTTAAATGACATGAATTATTTAAATGTTTTATTTTATAATCCCTGTCTTTTAACTTTTTAAATAAACAAATACTAATGCCCACTAGGGCAGAAAAGAGGGGCTTCTACTACATTAAAAGTATATTGTTCTTGGAGCCGGCTGTACAGCCCAGTTGGTAGGGCACCGGTTTACCACATGGGAGACCCCAGGTTCGGTCTCCGGGCCTCTTCTAATGGGCGGACCACCTCGAGAAAGCAAGCCAATGTGGGCGGGGCACGCCGCCGCAGGTGGGGCACGCTGCCACAGGCAAAGGCAAGCCCCCGTGCCCACCAGCAGGCGGGCCACCGCGCCAGTGAGCTGACTCGGCGGGTCGCCCCAGCAGGGGGAGACAAGCAGACACAGAGGAACGCAGAGAAAAGTGGGCACAGCGGGAGCAAGCAGAAAGGGGGGGATGTGTAATAAATAAAAAATAAATCTTAAAAAAAAAGTATGTTGTTCTTTAAATAAAAGTTTTGGACTCCTTTTTAAATTTAATGGAGCTCAAACATTATTTCTGTTTTAAAATCTTATTCAAATATTATTCCGACTATTTCAACTAATTCATAATAAAAGAGTTAAGCAATAGAAACTGAGAAAATTATCTGATATTTTAAAGTTTTAATAATGAAGATCATGTGACCATAACTATAGCCTCAATAAATATTATCTAGAAGAAAGAAGCCTTTCTAAAATTGCAAAAAGCTGCTTTGCACTTGAACAAAGAAAAAATATACAATAAAATGTACTGATATTAACTACACTTTATAAATACTAAAGCTATTTATTTATATTCTGCCTTCTTAAAAAAAGAATAATAACTTAATATGAAAATAAATGTTCATTTTAGCTACTTATAGTAAAATGACAGGTCTCTGAACTTGGCTCTAAAAGGAAAACAATGCTTAAAATAAACTCCCTTCCCAAAGTAAAATATGTAAAATATTCAGTCATTATTAGAAAGTACCACACCATAAATACCTTTGCCTGTTAAAAATCATCAGTCTTTACATTGCACAGCTAAATCCCAGCACTAGAATAATTCTGAGTGTTACTCAAATACTTTGGGGACAATAGTGCAATCCTGGTCTATAGTTCTAATTTGAGTAAGAAAAAAATTGATCGCAAAATATTTTTAAAATATTTTTGTTATAGATTTGACTCAATTATAGCCACATGTCAAGGCTACTGGAAACCATAGCAAAGCAGCAAACAAGCGTAAAAAGAATACATTATTTGTGCCTAAAGCTCCATGCCAGAATTTCTCATCATCATAAATTTAAAAATGACATTGGTTGTTTATTTTAAAAATAGTAAAAATGTTGAAGCATATTACTTTTTATCTTGGAATATAAAACATAATACTTTATGTTATAGTTTCTCTAAAACAAACTTTCAAAATTACGAGCACTAAAAATTTAGGTGCAAAAATAAAATTTTAGATTACTAATAAGTTTTGAGAAATCAGACACTGTCCCTTCAAAGCAGTGG
This sequence comes from Chaetophractus vellerosus, assembly GCA_004027955.1. Lineage (NCBI taxonomy): Eukaryota > Metazoa > Chordata > Mammalia > Cingulata > Chlamyphoridae > Chaetophractus > Chaetophractus vellerosus. The sequence goes on along the minus strand of PVKH010038205.1, from coordinate 7,096 downwards.
TGTGTCATGACTGCTGTCTGGGGGCCGCCTGAAACACTGTTATGGATATGAGTCTCTGATGATTTGGAGCCTCTAACCTCGTCTAGAAGCAGCTTATTTACAAAAAAGATACCCTGGGCTTAGTGGTCAACTTTCATGCCTTGCTGTGGGAAGGATATGGGGAAATAGATACTTACACACTTAGTGGCAGCATAAATTAGCACAATTCTGGAATGTAGCCTAATATTATTCATTCCTTTATTTATTTACTTGTGGATCACCTCACATGACCTAGAGACAGACTGAATCCTAGCGATAGAGAGTGAACTAAATTAAGAAAACTTTCAATGCATATGACCCAGAAATTCTATTACAACAAACACAAACAGGATAGGTTAAATAAATTAGGTGATGCAGATGCAGACAGGAAATAGGATGATAAATCTTTTCACTGACATAGTAAGATTTCAAGAAATACTGCTGAGTTAAAAAAGAAAGTCACAAAGCCGCATGAATAATATGCTCCCTTTAACACAATTATTTCCCAAGCTGTTAAAACTTTGTATTTCTTACATAGTCTTAAATTGGTTTGGATTCACTATCTTTATTTCTTTCAAAACAACAAGTGAAATGCTCAATGATTTGTGGGAATAAGGAAATAAATTCTGATGCTATGTGGGTGTTTTCATTTTCCAAAGGGCTGCCAATACAAAGTACCAGAAATATGTTGGCTTTTATATAAAAGGTATTTATTTGGGGTAAAAGCTTAAAGTTCCAAGGCCATGAAAAGTCCAACTCAGGGCAACTTAAGAGGTACTTTCTAGGGGAGCAGATGTGGCTCAAGTGGCTAAGCACCTGCTTCCCACATGACAGGTCCTGGGTTCAGTTCTGGTGCCTCCCCCTCTCTTCCCCCAACCCCCTACCCTCCCCTCACCCCCAAAAAAAGAAGTGCTTTCTAATCCAAGTCGGTTTGCTATGTGGTGCTCTGCTTTCTTCTCAATTTCAGCTGCAAGCTACCAGGCAAAATGGCTCATCTCTCCCTGAGGCCTCAGCTGCTTGAGTCTCTCCATCCTGTCATATGACTGAATCAAAAATGGCAGTTCCATTTTTTTATTGTACCCAGCAAGAGGGCAGAGACTCAACCTGAGTCACGCTCACTGAGGTAGTCCAATAGAAACGAGGTCTCACACCTACAGGAGTGGACCAGCCCACAGACATCTCTTTTTGGGATTCATAAAATAATTTCAAACTGCCACAGTGGGCATGAGGTTTTTAAAGTGAAAGTTGACTAACAGACATTAGGTATATAAGAACACAAAGGCGGAGTGCAGACCAGGTATTGTAGGAGTGATTCGGCCTTCGTATTTCGAGTACCTAAGCATTACAAAAATCAAAATAGTGGAACAGTAAATGGGAAGCATTATGAGACAGGATTTAGAATCAGAGACCTTGATTTGAATTTGGTTTCTGTCTCTTAATGTGTGACCACAAACCAGATTATTTAACCCCTGTGCAATATACTGTGTTAATAATGAAATGGAGGGAATTGCTTGGCAGGAATGTTGTGAGGATTAAATAATATAACGTTGTACAGTGCATTATAGTCACAAGTGCTCAAGTATTTCATTGGTAGCTATTATTATTAAATATTTTTAAATCAGAAAATAAATATGTGTAAGATATTTTAAGGTGCTTTTTTAGTTAGTATTTCATATTAAAATTCTCAACATGAATCCAAAAAAGGGAGCTCATGGTTTATTCAACTTCCATGATTGGGTGTTAAATAAAAAGGATTGTTTACATTACAATGCATTTGTCAAACCAAAACCATGCTAAGAACCTTTGACAAGCAAACTATATATATATATATATATGTATATATATATATATATATATATATATATATATATATAAACCAAAATTCTGAAATTCTATTTTCTTCCCAATATTTTATTATGAAATATAAAAAATATAAAGCAGAGTTGAAAGAATTTTACACTGAACACCTTTATACCCACAACCTAGATTCTGCTACTAATGTTTTACTATATTTGCCTAATCGTATACCTATTCATTTATTGTATATCTATCCATTGTCATAGTTTTTCTTTTCATTTCATTATTCATTTGAGATAATTGTATATTCATATACAGTGGTAAGAAATAACACAGAGAGAGCCCATGAAATATTACCCAGTTTCCATCAATGGTAACCTCTTGCCAAACTACATTATATCACAACCAAGGTATCAACATTGAAATAGTCAAGATACAGAATATTTCCATCATGACAGAATCCCTTAGGTTCCCTTTTATAGCCATACCTACCTTCCCTCCTGCCTCCCAACCTCGTTTGCCCCTGGAAACCAGTAATATGGCCTCCATTTCTAAAATTTTGCATTCCAAGAATACTACATAAATGGAATCATATAGTATATAACTTTTAGGGTTTGGACAAATCTCCATAATTCTCTGGAGATTCATCAAGGTTGTCGTGTATATTAATTGTTTGTTCCTTTTCATTGCTAAGCAGTAGTCCATGGCATGTATCTACCACATTTTGTTTAAAAATTTGCCTATTAAAGATATCTGGGTTGGTTCCAAGTTTTGGTATTTTGAATAAAGCTGCTATAAACATTTCTTCATTTCTTCATTTCTCTGGGACAAATTCCCAGGACTGTAATTGCTAGATCTTAGTAGTTGGATGTCTAATTTTTTCAGAAGCTGCCAAACTGTCTTCCAGGTTGTACCATTTTATATTCCAAGAAACAATATATGAGTGGTCCAATTTCTCCATATCCTTTGCATTTGGTTTTGTCACTTTTTTTCACTACAGTCCTTCTAAGTGTGTAGTGAAATCTCATTGTGGTTTTAATTTGCATTTCCCAAATGGCTAATGATGTAGAACATCTTTTCATGTGCTTATTTGTCACCTGTATATCTTCTTTGGTGAAATGCTTCTTCATGTCTTTTTCCCACTTTCTAATTGGACTTTTGTTTTAACTGTTGAAGTTTGAGAGTACATTATATATTCTAGATATCAGTCCTTTGTCAGATATGCAGCTTGCGAAAACTTTGTCTTACTTTGTAGACTGTGTTTTTTGTCCTCTTGACAGGGTCTTTCATAGAGTAAAACTTTTAATTTTGATGAAGTCCAATTCATTAATATCTATTTTTTTGGATCAAGTCTAATAATTATTTGCCTAGTCCTAGATCCCAAAGATTTTCTCCTGTGTTTTTTATCCTAAAAAATTTACAGTTATGTATTTTACATTTAAGTTTGTGATCCATTTAAGCTAATTTTTATACAGTGAGACTTAGGTTCAGGTACCTTTTTTGTTTGTTTTTTTTTTTGCCTATGTTGTCCAACTGCTCCAGTACCATTTGTTGACAAGGCTATCTTTCCTCCACTGAACTGTTTTTTCCACCTTTATAAAAAATCAGTTGGACACAGAAGGCTTTCACTATTAAAATTACCTACCTTTCCTTTACCAAGAAAACTGAGCCTTAAGACTCTTTCAAAGGGGGAGCACAATTTTTTTACCTGTCTATAAGATTGCCAAAGAACAAAATGTCATGGTGGCAAGGGAAGAGAAAAGAAGCACTCTTACACATTAACAGTGGGAAGATAAAATAGTATGACCCTGATGCAAAGGAATACAGCAATACCAAAAAAAATTTTTAATGTGCATACTCTTTGTTCCAACAATTCCATTTCTAGGAATTTATCCCATGAATTCATGCAAATATGCAGGAATTCACAGAATGCAGCATTGCTTAATGTTCCAAAAGCCTGGATCTAAATACATATTAATAAATAGGGAACTGGCAGAGAATGTCATTTATATCATGTTAACATTCATGTTTTTAATAAGAAGACACAATTATTCATAAATGGTTAAAAATGCATAGAACATTTCTGGAAGGATTCAAAAGAACTGGAAACAGTCATTAACAGGATATGGGTCAGTGATGGGAGGACTTCCTTTTCACTCTATACTACCTTTTGAATATTGCTCCATTGCTTATATTAAATAGTCAAAATATGTAATAACTGAAATAAATATTTTAATTTTAACTGTTAAACATAAGGCAACTGATAACTAACTCACAGGCTGGTTGTGTTAATTAAAAGAGAAAAAAATTAAATACTATAAGAGTTGAAAGGATAAAAGAATAATTCTCATTTGAATGTCCAGATATATATGATAGGTTGGAGAGGGAGAACATAGGAAGTTATTATAATATAGACAAGAAGCAATTAAGAAGGCATGAAAAAGAGTATTGGCCTTGGATTCTTAGGGGTATCTTTATACACTAGGAAAGGACTACCCACTTATTTGTATGGTATCACCAATTTAAATACAAACTACAATATTCAAGAACCCTGTCCTCTCAACCATGTTGAAACAGCAACTGAATGAGGATAGAAAAAAGGATAACAAATCAAAATTTTTTTATATTTCCGATGAAACTTAAAGACCAATTTAAATTTTCTGTGATAGCAAAGGCAGAAGCAGAGATAAAGGAAAATCACTTATAAAAACATTTCACTTTAGGCTAAATATTTAGTGCTCTTGTGGTAGAAAACGTGCAGAATTCATTCTTAACTCTGCCACCAAAATGGTTGATAACTTTTTTTGCATCCCAGTTGTTTTAGTCTGCTAGGCTGCTGAAATGCAATATACCAGAAATGGGGTGGCTTTCACAATGGGGATTTATTAGGTTGCAAGCTTACCATTTAGAGGCTGAGAAAAAATGTCCAAATAAAGACACCATCCGGAGATGCTTTCTCCATGAAGACTGGCTGCTGGTGATCCTGACCTCCTCTGTCATATGGGAAGGCAATGGTGCTATCTGCTTCTCTCTCCCTCTTCTCCTGGGTTTCACTGCTCTCAACTTCTTGGTTCCATGGCTTTCTTTCTCAGCTTCTGTGGGTTTCTCTCTGTGTCTCTCTCAGTATTCATCCCATTTAAAAAAGGTAAGAGGATTCAAACCCCCCTTGGATCATACCCTACTGAAGTAATCTAACCAAAAGGTCCCAACTACAGTAGGTTCATACCCACAGGAATGGATTAGCTCTAAGGACATGATTTTTCTGAAGTCCATAACAGCTTCAAACTAACACATAGTTTACCTGTAAAATCAGTAGGCTGACCTACTAGATCTCTAAGATCCCTTTCAAATTCCACAACCAATATCTGAATACCAATAAATATCACAAAAAAGAACTACACTGTCTAGGAAAAAAAATGATGAGTTGAGCAAATCTGCGTGGGACCATTTCTGAGTTCTCTCTTCTGTTCCACTGATAAATGTGTCTCTCGCTCTGTAAATACCACATCATTTTGATTACTCTAGTTATATAGTAAGTCTTGAAATCAGATAGACTGATTCCAACTAGTTTATTCTTTTTCAAAATCACTTCAGCTATCTTAGTTCCTTTGCATTTCCATTTAAATTTTAGAATAATCGTGTCTATAGCTACAAAAAATCTTGCTGGAATTTTTATGAAAATAGTGTTTGTTAAACTGTATATCAACTTGGGGGGAATTAACATCTCTACTATGTGAATCTTCCAATTTATCAACATGGTATATCACTCAATTTATTTAGATTTTCTTTGATTTCCAAGTTTTGTGTAGTTTCTACCATACAATACCTATACATGTTTTGTTAGATTTATACTTAAGTTTTTTTAATGAATGTAAATGGTGCTGTATTTTTAATTTTTGTGTCTACATGTTCACTGATAGAATATAGAAATACAATTGATTTTTGTATCCTGCAACCTTGCTGGATTCACTTATTTCTATGAGTGTTTTTGTAGATTCCTTGGGAATCAATAGACAATCAGATCATCTCCAAATAGGGACTGTTTTGTTTCTTCCTTTCCATTATGCATGTCCTTATTTTCTTTTCTTACCTTAATGCACTGGTTAGAATTTCTAGCATTATGCTGAATAGTAATGGAGAAAGCAGACATCTTGCCTCATTCTCAATCTTTGAGAAAAAGCATTCAATCTTTCACCGGTAACTATGATGTTAGCTGTAGGTTTCTAAAAATGATGTTTATCAATTTGAGGAAGTATCCCTCTATTCCTATTTTTCTGCAAGTTTTTATCATCAATGAATGTTAAATTTTGTCAAATGCTTTTTCTGATTCAAATGATATGATCATGTGATTTTTCTTCTTTAGATTGCTAATATAGTTAATTATATTGGCTCATTTCAAATATGGAACCAACTTTGCCTGTATGGAATAAATTCCAATTGGTTGTGGTATATACTTGATTTGATATACTGATGCATTCTATTTGCTCATATTTATGAAATAATTTTTAAGGATTCATGAGGGGCATTGGTCTACTGATTTACTTTTTTTGTGCTGTGTTTTTCTGGGTTTGGTATCAGGGTAATACTACCTTCATAAATGAATGGGAAGTGTTTTCTTCTCTTTTATTTTCTGAAAAAGATTACATAGCATTGGTATTAGTTCTTTAAAATTTGGGTAGAATTATCCAGTGAAATTTTGTGGCCTGGAGATTTGTTTTGGGGGATTTTCAAATTATGAATTCATTTTCCTTGATATTTAAAGGAAATATTTAAATCATCTATTTCATTTTGGTGATTTGTAGTAGTTTATGTTTTTCAAGGTTGCCATCCATTTTGTCTAAGTTGTCAAATTTATGTGCATAGAGTTGTTTGTTGCATTCCTTTATTATCTTTTTTTTATGTCTAGAGTGTATTAATAGCCTCTGTTTCATTCTTGACATTGGTAATTTGTGTTTTGTCTCTTTTCTTTGTTATTCTTACTAGATAAAGGTTTGTTAATGTTACTAATTTTTTTTAAAAGAACCAGCTCTTTGCTTCATTGATTTTCTCTATTGTTTTTCTATTTTCAATTCCATTGACTTCTGAGTTTATCTTTATTATTTCCTTCCTTCTGCATGTGTTGGGTTTAGTTTGCTCTACTTTTTCTAGGCTCTTGAAGTAGGAGCTTAGATTATAACATTTTCCCTCTTTACTCATACTACATTTATTGCTATAAGTTTCTGTTTCGGCACTGCTTTAGCTGTTGCACAAGTTCTTTTTTTGTTTTTTTTTTTTGGTTACA